>JAGFNQ010002790.1:143982-293053 GCA_024364735.1 Boesenbergia rotunda
CCAATATTGGTTAGCTAAGTTGAATTCATTGAGCATAGCCCTAGCGGCTTCTTGTAGGGTTCTATTTTTCCTTTCGACTATGCCATTTGCTGGGGGTTCTAGGACACGAAAATTCATGTATATACCCATTTATCTTACAAAATTCCTCGAACCGTTGATTTTCAAATTCTCCCCCGTGGTCACTTCTAAGTCTTTTGATTTTAGTATCGTTTTGATTTTCAATTAACTTACAGAATTCATTAAATAGGTTTAGGGTTTCATCTTTGGTCTTTAGAAACCTAACCCAGGTAAACCTTGAGTAATCATCAACTATTACTAAGCAGTACCGGTTTCCGCTTAGTGACTTGGCTCCATGTGAATCAAATAGGTCAAGGTGCAGGAGCTCAAGTGTGGTTTGAGTTTGATCAGATTGGATTAGTTTGTGACTAGACCTGGTTTGTTTACCTTGATTACATGATTCACATATTAAGTTTTCATGATTTTTAATTTTAGAGATACCTTTAATTAGGCCAAGTTGGGTGATTTTTGAAATAATTCTTAGGTTAGTGTGACCTAGTCTCCTATGCCAGAGGTTTGATTGTTCTAACTGAGTTAACATGCAGTTAGGTACTAGGGGAAGGTTTATAGTGTAAACATTATTTTTCCCTAGTGCCCTTAAGCATGATTTCTGAGTCATGCAAGTTTCTAATCAGGCAGTTAGAATTGTTGAAGGTAACTACATAACCATAATCACATAACTGACTTATGCTAAGCAGGTTGAATTGAAATTTTCAACCAAAAGGACTTTCTTAATAACAAAGGTCAGATTTAAGTTCAATATTACCTGACCCAATTACCTTGAGTGTAGCATTGTTGCCAAATGCCACTGAGCCTAGGTTCTTGAACTTGAGTTTGGTGAATTTTCAATTTATCTCCAGTCATGTGTCTGGAGCAACCGCTATCCAACATCCATGGTCCAAATCTTTATGTTCCTACACATAAAGAGTTTTGTTGATTTGGATCCAATTAGAATCAGGAATAGCTTAAATTGATTTTCACAACCTAGTCTGTCTCACCCAATCTAGGGTTAGCAATCACTTTAGCCTTACAGGTTTTGTGAGACAGGTTTTGGTAAATAGAATTATTTTGACAAATTATGATTTATTTTGAAAAACTTACTTTAATTTTGAAAATAGTTTTATTTTGAGGTTGATTTAAAAAAAAATGTTTGAATCTATAATTAACTGAAAGTTTGTGTTAGATTCGAATTTGACAAAGAATAATTTGAATTTGAATTTCAAAAATCGGCTTCCAGGTCTTGGCGAGGCACTAGGACTTCTTTGGTCGTAGCCTTATTGGATCATCAACCCTTTCCTTGACAAAGCCTTTTAATGAAATTTCATTTTGAAAACTATTTCTTGAAAAATTCTGGTCTAACTATCTTGGGTCTTGGATCGGTAGCTTCGACTAGTTTCACCAGTCTAAAGAGACCAAGTAGAGAATACTTGACCTTATTAGAATTGGCTTCCCTAACGTACTATCATCTCACCTCCACCCAATACTATGTTGTTCAAATTTCAGTTAAGTTGGTTCAATCCTTAAACTAATCAGTCCTAAGTCTAAGCATGGTAAATTGCAGAAATTAAATAAATAAGCAAGCATGTCATTTGTAGAAAAAAATTGAATTTTATCTAACAATAAATATAGTTTTTAATTTGGCTCCCCTGGACTAAAGCCACGATAATGGTTTGGCAAGATGTGAATCTTGTCCTTGGGGATCCAATACTGATTTGATCCAGTTTGTTTGTTCAGGTACAGTTTAGGTACCCATGCCTGAACTTTATTTCTGGACTGATTCAGTACAGCAAAGTAGGATCTTTATCTAGATTTGGTTCTATAGCCTAGTCAGGATCGATTTAGAACCGATTTTTGTTTTCCAAGAATCATGTCAAGACCCTTGGAACCAGAAGTGAATCGTTCTAAAGCTGATCTAAGGTCCTTAACCTGAGTTTTCAGGGAGGAGTTCTCTTTCTCAAGTTTTTCAACTTGAGTAGAGGTTCCTTCTTGAAACTTCTCAGTTAAGGATCTAGAGTCAGCTCCCTCTTTCAGGAGTTTTACTTCCTGTTGGAGGGATTCGACTCGGAGTTTAGCTTTCGCCAAATCTCGAGAAAGATAAGAAATTAACTCATTTAACTGACTTCTAGAAAAACCACTTACCTTAATTTCGCCGTCCTCTGAAAATGTCAGTCTTCCGTCGTCCCATTCCGATTCTGACTCGGTCACGATTTCTTCTGAGGCGGTTAGCGCGAGCAGGTTCGATTGTGGGACCTCTTCTTCTTCGGAGGAGGAGGACTCGTCCCACGTTGCTTGAAGTGTCTTCTTCTTCCTCGTCTTCTTTGTTTCCTTCAAGTTGGGACATTCGGTCTTGTAGTGGCCCTTCTTCTTGCACTCGTAACAGGTCACGTTGGGCTTGTTCTTTTCATTTGAGGGTTCAGCTGGTTCATCCTTTCTTCGGCTGGCATTCCTTCTGTTGGTTTGGTTCTTCAATTCCTTGCAGTAGTTCCGGGCCAGTCGGACCAGCTTAGGTCGATCTCCTTCGTCTTCTGAGTCTGAGTTTGAATCAGACTCTGGTACAGGTTGAGGTTTCTTCTTGGATACTTTTCCAGCTTTACCTGCAATAAAGGCAATGCCTTTCTCGGCCAGGGTGCAGTTAGTCTGCTCATGCAATTCCAGTTCTGAAAACAGTTCATCTAGTTTAATTTTTGAAAGGTCCCTTGAAACCTTGTATGCATCTACCATAGATGCCCACAAGGTATTTCTCGAGAAAGCATTCAGAGCGTACCTTATCAGGTCATGGTTTTCTACCTTGTGACCGATTGTGTGAAGTCCGTTCATTAGTTCCTGAATTCGGGCGTGGAGCTGAGCTGCTATTTCGCTGTCGTTCATCTTGATCGTATACAGCTTGTTCAGGAGGAGATCTCTCTTGCTGATCCGAGTGTCTGAAGTTCCTTCGTGCAGCTCGATCAGTTTCCCACACAGCTCCTTGGCCCTGTTGAATGGACCCACCCGGTTCAGCTCCTCTTTTGTTAAGCCGCATTGGAGGGTCTGGGTTGCTTTAGCATCCGCTTCAATTCTTCTTTTCAGAGCGGTATCCCACTTAGTGTATGGCTGTGGTACTCCTTCAGCGTTCTTTGGAATCTCCAGTCCAGACTGGATGATTATCCACATGTCCACCTGAGTTTTCAGGTGGACCTCCATTCGACTTTTCCAATAGGAAAAGTCTTCTCCACTGAAAAGTGGAGATCTGACTGTGCTGAATCCTTCTTGTATGGCCATTTAGGATTTTATCTGTAAAAAAAGAGAAAAGAAAGAAAAAAAATCTGTCCCAAGACTTGGTCTTGGATTAGTAGTGCGGGATAAAGAAAATTAAATATCAAGGGGTGTTGCACCGATCTCGATTAACGATAAAAATTCGAAAAAAATGAAATAATTTGATGAAAAATCCGAAAAATTCTCAAACTGGTGGTTGCACCAAATTTGAGCTTCCCCGCTCTGATACCACTTGTTGGATCGAGAAGAACGATAGAGGGGAGGTGAATATCGTAAAATGTTCGGATTTGTAAAAGAGAATTAGCAGCGGAAATAAATAAAGTACGCGAACACCTAGATTTTACTTGGTTCGGAGTCCCGGTCGGCTCCTACTCCAAGGCCCACGGTCGTTGACCGTTTACTGCGGGCAATTCTATATGCGCAAAAAGTTTACAGGAATAGATTACAAGATCAGTACAGTAAACTAAAAGAAAGCCTCTCTTCGTTACCGACGTCCGGAGTAGATCGTATTTTTGAAGCAAAGGGACATCGTCGGCACTCATATCTCGAGTCGGGAGGTTTCCGGGACAGAGCGCTGGAGCAGAAGAGCATGAATGTGTTGGAAGAATTCTTGTCTTGAAGCCTTGGGGTCGAGGGCCATTTTATAGCCCCTGGGGGTGCCCGTAACATTGGGCCCCCCCACGTGTCATCTGATCCGAGCTCATCTCGGTCAGCTCTGATCCCTTCAAACTCGGGATCAGACTTTGACGGGGGCGCCCGGGACACTGGGGGCGCCCGAGTTGACTCTTATCTGTTGGCTTCTCGCTGGCTTGCCTCTTATCCGCTTCGTTAGCTTGATCTCGGGGCGCCCGGACCATCTGGGGCGCCCGAGAGCATGGGGGCGCCCGGAAGCATGGGGGCGCCCAGGATCACGGGGGTGCCCCGCCCATGAGCTGTCGAAGCGTACATTTGCTCCACTTCTTTTTGCATTCACCATGGGGGCGCCCGGGACACTTTGGGCGCTCTACTCAGCTTCTGCCTCACTCCTTTGAGGCTCTCTGAGCTGCAGACACTCGTTCCTTCGGTCCTGCATCCAGGGTTAGTCCAAAATAACATAGAGCAATAATATGTTAGTTTTATACAGCCTTAGCTGTCTTGGTTCTGACTTTGGGTCTCCCAAAATGGAGCCCTAGGTCGAACCGACGCCTACTGTTCCCTCGATGGGGAACACGTCCTCACCTACTCCTCTCAGGAGAATTTACCTATTGCCAACCGGCTCCTCCAGTTGGACTTTTGCCTAGCGGTCCTTTGCCAGGTCTTGGATACTAGGCTGTCCTTCGCCCGGTGCCTAGCAGTCCTTCGCCAGGTCTTCGGATCCTGGCAGTCCTTCACCAGGTGCCTAGCAGTCGTTCGCTAGGTCTTGGATCCCAAGCTGTCCTTCGCCCGGTGCCTAGCAGTCCTTTGCTAGGTCTTCGTATCCTAGCAGCCCTTCGCTAGGTGCCCAGCTGTCCTTCGCCAGGACTTAGGGTTTCAGTGCCTAGCATTCCTTCGCTAGGTGCCTAGCACTCCTTTGCTAGGACTTCAATCTGCACACTCAAGCAGCATGTTAGATAACAAATAAGACTTAACTTTTGAACCCTTTGGCATTTATCAAAACACAGGTTCGACTTGGGTGCTATCTGCACCAACATTTTGTGCCCAGATTGTGTCCGAGATATTGTGGCGAGGCTTCTCCACCCACAAGGAACGACGAGGGCTAGCCGGAGGTTATCCGGGGAGTGATCCACCGACGGATTCTTGGATTAGTCACCCTACCGGGGTGGATACCAAGTAAATCAGGTTGTTAGCGTTTGTTATTCATTGTTAGTTTTGTTTATTATTATTTCCGCTGCGCAAACTAACCGTGCAGGATGAAAGCTTCGAAGAAACGCTATTCACCCCCCCCCTCTAGCGGACTGGAATCGATCCTACAGGTCCATCAGTGGGTTTTGGTCAAAACCCACTAATATATCTAAACTACTCCTATAGCATTGGTGACACAGAATCATTAGAGGTTTGGACACCAAAAATATCATTTGCTAGCTCTACCCTGTCTATTGATATAGGGTTTTCAGAATTCCAGATATGGTAGGTCAATCAGTGGGTTTTGGTCAAAACCCACTGATATACCTCAACTACTCCTATAGCATTGGTGATACAGAATCATTAGAGGTTTGGACACCAAAAATATCATCTCCTAGCTCTACCCTATCTATTGATATAGGGTTTTCAGAATTCCAGATATGGTAGGTCCATCAGTGGGTTTTGCTCAAAACCCACTAATATACCTAAACTGCTCCTATAGCATTGGTGATACAGAATCAATAGAGGTTTGGACATCAAAAATATCATCTGCTAGCTCTACCCTGTTTATTGATATAGGGTTTTCAGAATTCCAGATATGGTAGGTCCATTAGTGGGTTTTGGTCAAAACCCACTAATATACCTAAACTACTCCTATAGCATTGGTGATACAGAATCATTTGAGGTTTGGACACCAAAAATATCATCTCCTAGCTCTACCCTGTCTATTGATATAGGGTTTTCAGAATTCCAGATATGGTAGGTCCATCAGTGGGTTTTGGTCAAAACCCACTGATATACCTCAACTACTCATATAGCATTGGTGATACTGAATCATTAGAGGTTTGGACACCAAAAAAATCATCTCCTAGCTCTACCCTGTCTATTGATATAGGGTTTTCAGAATTCCAGATATGGTAGGTCCATCAGTGGGTTTTGCTCAAAACCCACTGATATACCTCAACTACTCCTATAGCATTGGTGATACAAAATCATTAGAGGTTTGGACACCTAACCCACTGATATACCTAATTAAATAATAAATCATGATAAATAATTATTAATTTATTTTTATAAGATGGCAAAAAAAATTTCAATATTGGTGGGCCTGAATATCTGAGATTTTAGGCCCAAGGTGGGGCTGAAATCAGAGACATTCAGGCTCACAGTGGGCCTGAATAACTCTTATTTCAGGCCCCGCGTGGTTCATATATATGTAAATTTCATAGCCTTGAAAATTATATATAAATACATAATCAATAAAATGCACCTGATAAATCAGAAATATATATGATATATAACAAATTTAGTTTTAGTTTTAGTTTTAGAAATAAAAATAGATATAACCTAAATTATATTTATAATACATATAAAGAAGAAATGCCCGCCTAGGGCCTGAAATCCTTTTATATCAGGCCTAGCAGTCACTCAGCTTTAAAGCGTCCCTGGGTGCCTAGAGCTAAGCAATCGTCTTCTAGCTCCTGAGTTGTTGCGATTTGATGGTACCGTGCTTGTCTTCATTGGAGTAGTTGTGGGTGACATCCTCATCATCGGACTAGTCTAATTGTACGTACCCTAAATTGTAGTTTGTCATTTCAGTTCTTGCTTTTCACCTAGGGTTAGCGATAGTATTCGGTAAAAGACCGAATATGAGGAGGCCCTTTTATGAACGAATTCTAAGTGTCATTTTTGTTTGTGTCAAATAATTTTTTGTTTGATGGTTGCTAAGTTCGGAATGGCTCCAAAAAGATCATCTTCAAAGAAAGCTGCTCCTACCAAATCGAAGAAACAGCAAGTCCCTGGGGGAAGTCATGGGAAAAAATAGCTGACACAATGAAAAATCAAATTGTCTACCGAGTATATAAGTTTTGCCAACAGAGGTCGAAGTAAACGAATGAACTGGAAAAGTAGTCTTTGCCATTTCAAAAATTTTATTGATTCTGTTCCACCCACACCAGCACAAGAACAGTTGCTTCGAGAAACACCCTTTTCTTGGGTCCTCGACTTCCCCACTAGTTCTTGTGTAAGACCTCAGGTTCAGAATATGTTTGATAATTGGGATGAAGAAGAACAGAGCTTTGTATTCCATGGGAAGAAACTCATTTTCACAAAGGTTGATATATCACTTATTCTAGGGCTACCTAACTATAGAGAGATATTCCAACTTGATTTGAATGAGGCCTCCAGCCCACTGTACAAGGAGTATTTTCAAGATTCCAGTTGTTCTGCACGGCATTTGGAAAAATTGCTAATAAAGTCTACATCCAATGACAAGTTGTACTGTTAGTTGTATATACTCTATTTTTTTGTACAGTTCTATTTTGTGGTACTAGCAGCATACTTGCCTTTCCTGCCCTGTCACTAATTGATTGCGTAGATGATTTTGACAATCTACCAAACTATAATTCTTGCAATGCCGTGTACAATTTCATGGCTCCTCAGTTGGAAGCCATTGGAAAAGAGGTGACATTGAGGCATAGACCACATGTAGGTGATTCAACCCAACCAGCCAAGGCTCCCTTGCTCAAGGGATTTTCAAATATTTTGGCTGTAAGTTAGAGTACATGTACCTGCTAATATAATATGATGATGGATATTATTTACTGATTATAATCATGGTGCAGGTATGGGTTACTAAATATATTAGTATTGCTGCTCCTAAACATCCTCATAAATTGCCAAGAATACTTCACTGGACTTGGCATAAAGTCCATGTTGAGAGTATCAAGAGGATGATAGACCGTGTGGCCACAAATTTAATTATTGTGGATTTAATTCCGTTTGATATAGAGCATGATTTGGTACCTAACTGCTCTCCTCCAACTCAACCACATGAGGTACATTGTGAGGTATTACAGCAGGCACTAGAAGGAAGCCAGGTAGCACAAAGAAGGCTACAGGCCTTACAAATGGAAGCCTGCAATCTATGTATAGAAAAACAAGAACAAATTGAGACCTTACAGCAATAATTAACTATAGCACTTAAAAGTTTGGAGGAAGGCAAAAGTGAGACGACAATAGCCATCAGTGCCAAGGATCAAATTATTGCTCAGAAAGAAACAATAATTGCGGAGGAGTCCCAGCTTAAACAAAAAGATGAAATCATTGTTGAAAAGGATAAAATAATTGGTGATAAAGAATCGCAGCTTAAAGAACAAGATGAGCAAAATCAAAAAAGGATAGCTGTAAGAGAGGCGATCATACTTCAAGCTAACCAAAGAATCATGAAGTTGCATAAACAATTGGAAAGCAAAGGGTCAGATGAAGGTGAGACACTTGGCAAAAAAAAGGAAAATAACTCAGGTCAAACTAGACTACCAGGCCAAAGGCAAGGGCAAACAAGTTGTTCAGGATGAGGATGAGGATGAAGATGAAGTTGAAGATGACCAGCCTCCTGCCCCATCAATGTCAGATACTACAACGCAAACAACAAAATCTGCGACCTCCACCCAAACAAACATATCTGAACACCAAAAAGCTAAAGCAAAAGAATTTCAAAAGGTGAAAAGCAAAATCTTGAAGAATTCCAGGGCATTTTTTAAGAAGAATAAAGATACAGAGATTGCTGAAACATTATTAAAGCTTAGTAAATTAAAGTGAGTTAGTTGCTATTCCGTTTGGAAAAATTTTGTAAAATAATGATGATTATTGACATTCATTAATAAAATTTAATCATTCACATTGTTATTAAGTTGCTTATCTTATTTGCTTGTAGGTATAAGTTGAATCGAGTATGGTCCAATGGGACCTTTTCATTAGATATGCAATCATTTTTTACAATATTTGATTGGAATGACTACACGACCGAGGATTGCATAAATACATACTGGACAATTCTTGTAAATGAAGCAAAAGTGTCAAACTCACTATACCACCCCTCCATATTCTGTGGGGTGGGGTTTGATGTAAGTCAATTAGCTACTAGTTTTGTTATTTTTTTCTATGATTTAGTCTACTGACACTTCCTTTTTAATAAACATAGGAACTTTTTGAGGTGATTCACGCTCAGACATTTGAACAAACAATTGCTACTGATACGGATAAGCCAATTTGATATATCATCTGTCCTTTAAATAATGCAGATGATCATTGGCATCTAATGATTATTGACCTCGAGCAAGGTAGTATCCATCATTATAATTCTCTCAGCGCCACAGAAGGGTACACTGCCAAATTTGAAAAAAACTCTAAGTTTTCTATTTCATATATATACCTTTACTAATGCAATATAATTGTTACTAATGTAACATCTATGTAGGTGGGGGTTTTCAAAAATTTGAACTGGTCATATTACAAGATATAGAATAAAGGATTGCCTTCCATAGCTGGGACAGAGTTTAATAAAATTATTGTAGAAGGACCCACCCAAAGAAGATCGTAAGATGATGTTTTTTTGGTTAAAAATAACAATTGATTTCATGGTTGGATTTATAAGATGACAACAATGTGAATATTGGTTTTTAAGTTTGGATTGTGCTTTTTTCATTATGTGGTATGCTGAAAGTCTGGTCTTTCAAAGATCTACAGATTTTAGCCAAAAGCAAATAAAAAATTATCGATTTCAGGTGGAATATAAAATAATGAGAGACAAGTTCTGGAAGCTAAATCTGTAAATATTGTTTGTGTTGATACTATGATTATGTAAGTGTGATGACAAACATTGTATATTTGTAATTATACAATCTATGTAATCATTTTCAAATCAATGAAACATTGCTTTCGATCCTTGTTTTTGTCTCATATATAATCTATAATCTGTAATTATTGTCAAGCCCATCAGTAATATTGAACCTTGCTTTTGCTGGAATCATTTGAATTCAGGACCACGGTGGGACTGAAACAAAAGCATTTTAGGAAACCCACTCAGCTCCTGAAACAAAATGATTCAGTTGTATAATGTAAGTATAATGACAAACAATGTATATTTGTAGTTATAATGTATGTAATCCTTTTGAAATCAATGGAGCATTGCTTTCGATCCTTGTTTTTGTGTAATCTCTAATCTATAATCTGTCGTCTTGTCGACACTATCAGTAATATTGAACCTTAATTTTCCTCGAAATTTAGTACCACGTTGGGCCTGAAATGAGATTATTTCAGGCCCACAGTAGGCCTAAAATAAGATTATTTCAGGCCCAGCGTGCGCCTAAAATAATCTCATTTCAGGCCCAAGATGGGTCTGAAATGATCTCATTTCAGGCCCACGCTGGGCCTAAAACTATAATGTACAGGCCTACGCAGGGCCTGAAATAATAATCTCATTTCAGATTGCAAATAATTTAATAAAATTATGATTAATTATTTTATATAAATATACATGTTGTCAAAAAAAATTTAATATGAAACAAGAAGGAGAGTACCTAAATAGACATTGCATACCACAATTTAATTCCATGCACATCATTACCTCATATTTTAAGAATTTAGCACAGCATGAGGTTTGTATCATAGACCTATGATATTTTGATTTCTGAAAACTCATTACCAGTAGTTAGAGTTTAGCTAGGAGATGGTATTTTTGGTCTCCAAACATAGTCCTAATGATTATCAATTACGTGTTAATACAGTATCAGTTGGCACAGAATAATGAATCAACAAAGTAAACAAACAGAGGGCCTCAAATGACAGATATTCACAAACCATAGGACTTCAGGACTTCAAGACCTAAAATAACATTATTGTCGGTTTAAAAATCAGAGGACTTCACAACTGATCTTTTCTGCTTACATAAAATTACACAAGAAGAAATATATCATAATATTGAAATACTTCTTCATGTCACAACATTAACAACAACTAGTTTTTTGACAATACTATGGTTGTACAATATACAAAATATATACATTCAGTGCTCCTCCATACAAAATATGCACTTCAATCAGAATATTGGGTCACTACATATACCAATTAACTCAAGACCTTGGGGCTGGCGGCATTCTACATGTCCTTTTATTATGACCAAGTTGTTTGCACCGGATGCATTTTAGTTTTACCTTGCCATTGTGTCTGGACTCAATCCGTGCCTTCTTTCATCTACCAGGCTGCACAAGGCTACGGGGACATAGAACTGTAATGTCGTTTACTCCAGTAGGCCAAAACTACTTGCTTCTACAAGGGAAAATACGATCCATGTAAATCCACTTCCAAGTTTCAGAATAAAAAAAATGCTCACAATATGGGAGTGTATTAATGTTCCTGTGAATGATTACGACAATAGCATGTGAGCAAGGAAGTCCTGAAATTTGAAACTCCCGACAAGGACAAAACTTTTTTCCAAATCAACAATGTATGAAGTGCCCCATGTTTCTACTTCCATTTCTGATTGAGAGTAAGGGTGAATCTTATAAGCTCTTACTTTCTCTCTCCTTGAATCCATTTCTTTTGTCGCATAAGGTGTCAAAGCAACATATCATTTGAAGACTTCCTCTCTACGGTTATAGAACCATTGAGCAACTTTTCTTTTTGTATTATCAATTAACCTGTTTATGGGAAGCTCACGTGTAGACTTGAACAAAGCATTTAAGCTCTCCACACAATTCGTGGTAAGCATTCTGTACCTTCTCCCAGTAAAGTGTGCATTTGCCCACCTTTTAGGGTCAATGTTCTAAAGCCACTTATGGGCAACTAGATGTTTTTCAAGCATTGTCTGCATTATCATATCATATTGGAGTGTTGTATTGGCTCGTGTTGCTGCCCAAAACAAACCTACAGCAGCTCTACTTCCAGTATCAGTTACCATATTACAACACATGTGGTGGCAACAAAAGGCATGATGCGTGTTTGTGTAGACTTTTCTAACTGCTGATATAATACCCCGATGTCTATCTGAGACTATGGTCATTGAGTGATCATCGATAGCAAAAAACCTCTTTGTATGTTCCAAAAACCACTCCCATGCAAACCCACATTTAACTTCAGCTATTGCGAAGGCAACTGGGAGAACATTGTCATTGTCATCAATCGTCGTTGCAATCAACATTACTCCCGGATACTTTCCTCTTAGGTGTGTGGCATCAATTCCGATAAGTCTACACAAATAAGACCTGAACACCCTTCGGCAAGCACCAAAAGCCCAAAAACACTAATGGAACTTATTGTCACCATTGTTGCATAGTGTCACATACGTTTCAGGATCTCTAGCTCTTAACTCACACAAATATTATGGAAGATCTCTGTAATCCTTGTCATAATCTCCAAAAACCTTTTTCAATGCTTTCTCCCTAGCTAAGTATGTTTTTCTGTATGATATGGTCACTCCAAATCTAGCTTTAATATATGATATAATCATACTTGGTTTTTATTGTTCATTATGAAGAAATTGCTCTTCAACAACAGAAGCAACAAATGATGAAGAGCATGCATGATGATCGGTACTTTCCCTAATAGTTCCACATTGGTGTTCCTTTATATATTTTCTAACAGTGAACTCTACTTCCCCCTTGCTACTACTCTCCATGTACATGGTTGGTTGAAGCACACTGCTTTAACTCTATTTTTTCGGGTGTCAACTGGGTTATATCTCATATGCTTAACCATGACATGTTTGACAAGTGCATTCTTGAATTCTTCTCTAGATGGAAATATCTGCCCCACAAAAAAGGCATGCTCATCTCTTGCATCTACCTCTCCAATTGGCCCAGCAAGCAATCGAGAATTCAAAATATAAGGATCTTCAGCTAATAGAAACTCCTCCTCTAAGTCACTGTACTAATCTGGGGGGAATTCATATTGCTCAATATACATATCATCGGCTTGGAATTCTAGTACACTTGTACTGGGTTCTAATTCATCTGCATTCCAGATTTCAATTCCTTCCTCCCCACTCCAGGTTGGCTCAAAGTATTCAACAACTCTTGTAGAAGAATTCAAACCCTCATCTTCTAGATTAGTTGCTTCTTAATTTAGATCAATTGTCAAATTCCTTGTAATTTCTGATCCATTACCCGTGACAGCATTATCATCAAGAGTATTCCATATCTCAGATAGAATTTCGTCAACAACATTATCATCCCTGAAAAATGAATTACAATTATATTTTACAAACTTTGAAAATCATAATCAAAGCCCTACGAGGACCTGAGGGTCTGAAATCAAAGGATTTCAGGCCCTCACAGTGCCTGAAATCATTATATTTCAGGCCCTTGGAGGACCTAAAATCCTTTGATTCAGGCCCTCCCAGGCCCTCAAATCAAATGATTTCAGCCCCTGGGAGGACCTGAAATCTTTTCATTTCAGGCCCTAGGAGGACCTAAATTCCTTTTATCCCAGTGCCTGAAAACAACATATTTCAGTCCCTCCTAGGGCCCTCTAATAATATCATGCACTCCCAGGGACTGAAATCCTTTAATTTCACGCCCTCCTAGGGCCTGATATGGTAAGATATCAACCCTAGGCCGAATTCAAGCATTTAGTTATCTTAAGTTTAACAAATTTCAGAGAGCCCTTATTATATAATGCATATCACTCTTAGACTCCTCCAAACATAAAAATTGTAGAAAGAGTTAATAAGTATAAAACTAGGTCTGATACCATATCAAAGTTGACAATCATATGTACATTACTATTTGTATTTGTTACCAATCTGTTGCTTGCTTTTTCTCCTTCAACACCTATCTTCCTTAGCTGCCTTGGTGATGAATTGAGTTGTGCAAGGTCGAAATGTATTCGTACCCTCGTGATGATTCAACTTGTGCAAGATAGTAATATATATATAGGCTGACAAAATTTTGACTACCTGGTCATCCGAACCACAAAATATTAATTTACTACTAAAGTGGTTCGGATGTCTCGAAAATGTGATTAGCAAAAGGTATTTTGTGGCAAGAGGGGTATAATAGGAAGTTCACTTAAAGGGATGCACCCTTTGGTAAAATAGAAATCATGGTATGTCAATTAGTAATTTTCAATTCTTAGGTACGCCCTTTGGTAAATTGCCGTAAAATTTATTAATGGACCTACTTAAGTTAGTTTCAATCCAAACTTTATCCAATAAGTTTCTTTCACTCTCCTAAGTTTCACCATTCTCAAAAATTCATGATTTATTACCCTAATCAGTTTTGAGAAATTGTTTAAAAAGTTTAATCTTCTTTCGTTTTGGCATAATAACATGATCTAGTCACATCTAATTAATTCTAGAATCACATCATTAACTTCCTTACACTCTCTTGATCTTATCAATGCTAAAGTTTTAAAATTTTAAAAACATCTAAGTCATTAATGAATTTTGACCCAAATCCAATGATTGGAGCAATCACCCATATACTTATCAACTATGCCAACTTGTGGGGTTGATAGACCTATGTAAGTTAGTTTCAATCTAAATTTTATTCAATATGTTTTTTTTACTCTCTTGAATCTCATTATGCTCAAAAACTCTTAATTCATGACCCCTAATACTTTCAAAAATTAGTCTTCTTTACTTAATTCAGGACCTCAATATTATATCTGAACTTATACGCCTCTGATTTACTCGAAAACAACATCAATAACTTTTTAGCACTCTCTTGATCTTGTCAATGCTAAATGTTTGAATTGTAAAAGCATTTAAGCTACCAACAAATTCTGACTAAAATTCTTTGATAAACTTAAATTAGTCAAATTCAATCCAAACCTGATATAATAGGTTCATTCTATTCCCTTAAGTCTCACCATGCTCCAAAACTCTTAAGGGCAAAAATCATAAGGGCACATCGTTGTCAATGAATCATCAAAGGGGTGTCTTATGTTAATTTATTATTAAAAGGAAATCTCACCCCTATAAAATGACACAACTTTCTTCCATAATAAAATAATAGCTTATTCTCATTATTATGTATCTCTTTTTTTTATCGCCTAAATTGGCACGTTGTAGTAGCTATAGTATCATAGCTACTATAATTGTGTTGTTGCGCAATTGTAGCAGTTATGGTTCTATAGCAGCTACAACATAGGGAAAAAATTAAAATTGTTCAGAGCCTCCAAAAAGAATTTAGATAATATTTTTTAAGCTTGAAACCTTGCCATTATAGGTTCCACCCAATAACAATTATAGATATTTGAACTAACTTTGATTTAATATATTGTGTCTTGTTGTTCAACCCGAGTTAAAAGTTATGACCCCTTAAAATTTAGGGTTTAACATTCAACTTATAGCAGCTATGAAACCGTAGCTGCTACAATAAACTCATTTAAAGATCTTCGATTTAATATATTGTATATCCTGTGTTTCAATTCGAATCAAAAGTTATGGTCTCTTAAAGTTATAGCTTGTAGTTGTAGTTGTTGGGTCTCCCGGCGACATAAACATAAAACGCAGCGGAAACAAGAACCCTAGAACGATCCATGCGAAAGAAAACTTGTACGAAGTTTATCTATCTAATAGATCTATCTACAGTGTATACCTTTGGAGCGTGCCCTTACGTTATCTCACTCGTCCAAGTGCCGCCGGATCTCTTGCACGTTCAAACATCCGTGCCTCTATTCGTATCCACACGGACACGATCTCTCAACTTTGAAAAGAACTACCTTAGTTGTGCTAGCAACTTGAAGTAGTTCACAAGACCACCAAGAACCACAAAGGGGTTTTGGCCAAGAGGGAGAAGAGCAAGAAAAGAGGAAGGGAACAAGGGTAAGCTCACACACACACTTGTCATTCAAAATGACTAGACCCTCTTTTATACTCATTCCATGAATATGAAGAGTCTTTTGTCTTTTTGGCTTCCCTTCATTAAAGTCAATAAAGAGCACATCTTTTCATGTGACTCTTCACCTTCTCTTCATCCAATGAAGAGAGACTTTTCTCTTTCCTTTATTAAACACTTTAATGAATTTCTCCTGCAATTCCGACCGGGCCTCTCGGGCTTCCGACCAAGTCCCCGAGCTTCCAACCAAGTCTGTTGACCAAGTCCCTGAGCTCCCGGCCAAGTCTGCCGACCAAGTCCCCGAGCTCCCGACCCAATCTGCCGACCAAGTCCCCGAGCTCCCGACCCAATCTGCCGACCAAGTCCCCGAGCTCCCGGCCAAGTCTCCCATGTGACGACCCGCCTTCTCTCTCTCTTCCTTAGTGCGGGCGCCACATTCACTTAGCCTTAACTTTACCTTATTCTTAGCCTTAGGTTATAACTACTTGACTTCCCTTAACTTGCTCTGAATTTTTTTCCTTTTAAAAAAAACTTTCATTTTATTTGCTTTGCAAAGATTTGACCCCTAAACCTCTTAGTTGTAAAACTGAAGCACTAACCAGCTGCTCTATACCACTTCTTTTCAATAGTACCAGTCGACCGCTATATAACCAGTCAACTGGTGTCAGCGGCAGAAAGTTTCTGGGCGCGGCACCAGTCGACTGGCCTATTGGCAGTCGCCTGGTGCATCGAACAGTAGGTCCTGTTCGATAGGGCAGTCGACTGGTTTTGAACCAGTCGACTGGCACGCCTGAAAACCTACATTTCAGACCTGAAAACCATCTCCAACGATCCACAAAACATATACTTTCAAGACATACAAAGACATAACTCCATTTCTATACTCTATACTAGTTTTATAAACATTTTAGCAACTCAAAACGAATCCAATAACTTGAAATTAGAATCCTTGCGAAATTTAACAAAACTATTAAAACGTAAGCAAAACACTCTAGAGTTTGTACCAAACTTAACCTCTATGCGTAGTTTACACACCATGTTCACATTTTACCAATCAAAATATCAAACTCCAAGTTTCTAAATTTCAGAAATTGTCTCTTAAGCTTATACCAAGGATCTCTCCCACGGTTCCACCGCCACTGACATCAATGCAAGTCCTGTTCGCCTCCCTAGCTTATGCTTTTTCCTTACCTTTATCTGCAATAGAAGGAAATGCAACTAATAAGCACAATGCTTAGTAAGTAAATCCTAACTCACAAATCCAAACGATAAAGGATAAACATGCTCTTTTCAAAGAATGCTTGCTTCAAAATACATGCACTTGGAAATATTTGCACATGAGAACTTTCCTATACTTATCAATCTCAATCATGTTTGAAAACATTTACTAGCATCAAAACACTTGCAAACTTAACATGCTCATGATTTCTTTTGAAACTTACTAATGATACATTTCAATACTTTAAAACACTAACTTCTTTGCTCTTTCTCTTTAACATGCTTATAACACAACCATGTCAACATACATAACCAAAAACATGCATTTAAGGAAATTGAAACACTTACATATACTCATATACTTCAAAATAATAATCAACTTTCTCAGGCATTGACACTGTACCATGGTATCAATGTACCAATGTGCGCATCCCTAATAGGTTTCGGGGTAGCTAGCCACCGCACCCTATTAGAGCTTATTTCTAACTTTCTTTGGGCCTCTCTTTTGCCCGGTACATGTCACTTTACAAAAGTAAAATACTTTCTTATTCATAATGTTTATACTTATCAAGCTATCTTTCTTTTTACATAAATCTTTGCACTACAAAACTTTACCTTTCTCACTTGGAACTTTCATCGAGCACCTTGCGTGCCCTTAACCGAAAACTCAATTTTGGGACTTTTCCAGAATTTAGTCTTATCATACTTAGGTCACACAACCAAAACTTAATCAAAACCAAGTTCTAAGTAAATAAACATGTTCTCTTTATAAACTTAAGACACGCAATTAGCATAAACTTAAATCATGCACTTAGATCATAAAATCAAGGTTCTACATCGGAAACGACATAACAGAAACTACTTCTATTGCAGGTGAGTGATCTACTTACTCTTTTCTTGAAGAAACTCACTAAGTATCTCGAAATTCCTAGTGTAGGGTTCTTTTCCTCTTCCTTTGCAAGAAAACTTCACCCTTGGCCCTAGGGAAGAAGCCCTAGGTTTTCTACTTCAAGAGGAAGAAGAAGGAGGAGAAAACTCTCCTTTTCTTCCCTATTTTTCGCAGCCTCCCACCCTGCTCGCGCGGCCTCCTCCAAGCCCTAATGGGGTCTTAACTCAACTTAAGTGGAAGTTTAAATACCTCTTCATGAAATGGGCTACATCAACTATAATATTATTTCGTTTCATCTTTTTCTGTGCTTGATACCCTTGCCCAGTTGGTTATCCGGACTCGCTTAAGGCTTTGCTTTGCCTTGTGGTCGCGAGATCAAACCCCGCCCGACCCCTTATATTTTTTTCTATTTATTTTAATCAGAAAAAATGCTATAAAATTTAGAAAAATCCCTATTAATACCAGAAAATTATTGGGTGTTACATCCTGAGTTCCCAACTCGGACTCCCGACCTAGTCTCCCGAGTTCTCAACTCGGGCTCCCAACCTAGTCTCCCGAGTTCCCAACTCGGGCTCCCGACCTAGTCTCCCGAGTTCCCAATTCGAGCACCCGACCAAGTCCCTGAGCTCCTGACCCGAGCTCCCGAACTCCCGAAGCATCATGTCCTTAGTGTGTGACCCAATAAGTTCTCGTAACGTTGGCAATGTGCCTAAACGCTTTAGACACATAAGCAATGAGCGACATCTAGCAATGCATCATTGCTACCCAAATAACAAGAAAAGTTGAGATCCGACTAAACCTCTATGACTATGATAATGTATGACCTTTTCCTTCTATCCTTGATATCTAGATTGACCAATGAGACATAGACCATGTCATCCTCAATCAATATTTGTGTTTCTTGATCCCCGAGTAGACTCACTCAAACAAATGAGCTCAATATCTCATATTGACTCATTTGAGCATGGTCATGCGTTTTAGCAGTCCTACTTGATCAAGGGGCCCACAGATATCACTCCCGTCATATGGGAGGGATAAATCCCATCTACATCACTCACATTCCTCCGCATAATTCATTACATACCCAGTGATCGCCTTTATAGTCCACCCTGTTACGGGTGACGTTTGACAATACCAAAGTACATAACTCCTTATGTAGGGAACCGTAGTGACTTCAGGTCTAAGGACTATTCATACTAATAGTCACATGAGAAAGTTTATGACACTCATATGATAATCTATGAAACTTTCTCATGGTGAGTCAATTCAGTACACATTTTCTAATGTATACACATGTGTCAACTTGATATCACATATCCATGACTTGTGAGCTCAAGTCATCAATTGACCTACATGCTAGTCTCCATACACTAATATTGTCCTTGAATATTAATGCTTGACTAGGAATAGTTTAGTGTAGTATTCTCTACATCATCTCACTATCGATTCAACCAATCAATATGATGTAGATAAGAACCTGTTGGATCGAGAGAAACGATAGAGGGGGGTGAATATCGTAAAACGTTGGGATTAAAGTTAGAGCAATTACGCAGCGGAAATTTAAATCAAAACACACGCAAACACCAAGTTTTTTACTTGGTTCGGAGTCGCGGTCGGCTCCTACTCCAAGGCCCACGGTCGTTGACCGTTTACTATGGGCAATTCTATATTTGCGCAAAACAGTTTACAGAGAGATATTACAAAAGTAGTATAGTAAACATAAAAACAACTCTTCGTTACCGACGTCCGGTGTAGATTGAATTTTCGGGGCGGAGGGACGTCGTCGGCGCTTGTATCTCAAGTTGGGAGGTTTCTGGAGCAGAGCGCAGAAGCAGAAGAGCGTAGGAGCGTTTGAAGAATTGTTCGTTCGAAGCCTTGGGGTCGAGGGCCTATTTATAGCCCCTGGGGGCGCCCGGAACATCGGGGGTGCCCCCCACATGTCAGCTGATCGGAGATCTTCTCGGTCAGCTCTGATCCCTTCAAACTCGGGATCAGATCTTGACTGGGGCGCCGGGGACGCTGGGGCCGCCCGGGTTGACCGAGTCAGGCTCTTATCCTGTTGGCTTCTCGCTGGCTTGCTTCATTAGCTTGAGCTAGGGGCGCCCGGGACGCTGGGGGTGCCCGAGAGAATGGGGGTGCCCGGGAGCATGGGGGCGCCCCGCCCATAAGCTGCTGAAGTGAACACTTGCTCCATCTATTTTGTGTTCACCTTGGGGGCGCCCGGGACACTCCGGGCGCCCTACTCAGCTGCTGCCTCACTCCTTTGAGGCTCTCTAAGCTGCAGACACTCGTTCCTTCGGTCCTGCATCCAGGGTTAGTCCAAAACAACATAAAGCAATAATATGTTAGTTTTATACAGCCTTAGCTGTCTTGGTTCTGACTTTGGGTCTCCCAAATGGAGCCCTAGGTCGAACCGACGCCTACTGTTCCCTCGTCGGGAAACGCGTCCTCACCTACTCCTCTCGGGAGAATTTACCTGATGCCAACCGGCTCCTCCGGTTGGACTTTTGCCCAGCAGTCCTTCGCTAGGTGCCTAGCTATCCTTCACCAGGTCTTCAGTACCAAGTTGTCCTTCGCCTGGTGCCTAGCAGTCCTTCGCTAGGTCTTTGTATCCTCGCATTCCTTCGCCAGGTGCCTAGCATTCCTTTGCTAGGGCTTTGTATCCTGGCAGTCATTCGCCAGGTGCCTAGCAGTCCTTCGCTAGGTCTTCGACTCCTGGCAGCCCTTCGCTAGGTGCCCAGCAGCCCTTCGCTGGGTCTTAGGTTCTGATGTCTTGCAGTCCTTCGCTAGGTGCCTAGCAGTCCTTCGCTAGGACTTTGTTTCCTGGCAGTCCTTCGCTAGGTGCCTAATAGCCCTTCGCTAGGACTTCTTTCTGCACACTCAAGTAACTTTATTAGATCACAAATGAACTTAACTTTAAATCCTTTGCCAATATCAAAACAAGGTTCGATATGGTGCTTCCTGCACCAACAATCTCCCCCTTTTTGATTTATGGCAACACAATTCAAAGTTAAGTTAAAAACATATAATAGTTAAGAACATAAGGTAAACAATGAAGTATAACTGTTTATGAACAGAATAAGTGTAGAGTTAAAAAAAATCTTTATTTCTTATACTCCCCCTAAAACCCTGAATACTTGTGTTATAAAACACTTAACATTGACCTTTCCTCCCCCTTTGACATATATCAAAAACATACATGGGCGACCAAGATTTCTAATAGGGAGTTTTACTAAAGTAAATTCAAGTCATGGATTTTACAATTTCCCAAAAACATAGTTGTCAAGAAAAACTTTAACTAAAACGTGACAACTCTTCTCCTTATATTTTAGGATATTTAAAAAAACTTCAAAAACATAATTTTCAAGAAAAAACTTAACAGTAGCTTACATTAGCCAACATTTTGAAAACAACATTCCTTTAAAAAATTTCAACTTTTGCACACATAGAAAAATTTCTTTGGAACATATTTTGTGCATTTAAAACTATTTAAAAAATCTTTAAATGGACAAGTTTTTGCCAAAACAAAGATTTATTTACTAAGAAAACTTTACTTAGAAACATTTGCCCAAAAATTTTCAGAGGTTTTGCTCAGACAAACTTTGTTTACTAAGGAAAAATCTACTTAGAAATATTTGCAAAAAAAATGCTCTTAGAAATTTTTGAAAGCACACTTAGAAATTCAACTTTGCTTTTTGAATAAGAGAAAGCTTTTGAAGAAATATATTTTGAAAGAAGTCTTAAAAGAAATTATGTATCAGAGCCTATGAGTTTTGAAAACATAAAAGTATAACTCTTGAAAGCCTAGCAAAATGATTAAATTGCACCAACAAAGCTCCACTTTGAAAGGTATTGTGCAACTTTAAAAAAAATTGTATTTATAGACAAATCTTTAAAAAATTCACGTACTTAGAATACTATTACCTTGAAAAATATTAGTACTTTTTGAAAATATTATATTTTGAAAAATAGAAGTACTTTTGAAAAAAAATATGCAATTTTTGAAAAATATAAGTACTTTTGAAAAAAATAGAATTGAGCCTTTTTGGACAGTCTAAGTACTATTTTTGAAAACTATTAGACTTTGAAAAAAAAATTTGAAAAGTATTAAGCATTTTGAAAGCATAATATTTTACTTGACTATGTTTCTTTTCCTGTCTGACACAATCCTAGAAAATCTTGTTGACTATAAGGACATTTTCCTAAGTGTCCTGGAAATTTCTCCAACCCAAGTAAATATTATTTCAAAAATAATTTCATAAGCCATAAGAATTTTGAAAAATAATGGTATTTTGAGAGAAAAATTATTTAAGTTCTCAAAAAGATTTTAAACGTGCAGTGCATGAAAACATCTAATTTTGAAAATGTTCAATAATTCTTTTAATTTGATCTCCCCCTAGACTTGACCCAGTCCTAGGAAGCTTGTTGACTACAAGTGATCTTCCTCTGAGTTTTAAGGTTTGATTTAAATTATAAGAATTATCTAATAACTTCAAAATAAATAATTTCAAAAAAACATTTCAGAAATTCTTCTTTTGACTCAAACTCCCCCTAAATTTGACACATCCTAGGAGTCCTTGTAGATCATGAAGTGGACCTTCCTCTGTGTCTTTAGGGTTTATTAAAATCAAAAGAATAATTTTGAACAATCTTCTGAGTATGATAGCATTCAAGATAAATTTTTGAAAACATAACTTGAAATGATAGCAGAGTTTTCGAAAATCATGATGATAATTTTTCAACGAGATAGTAATATCGAGGGTTTTTGAATAAGTTTTAAAGCATAAGATTTTTGAAAAATATAAAAAAAATTTCGAAAAAGATTAAGAAGAACTCCCCCTGTATCTGACACAGTCTGTCTTTTGTCTAAGTTCCTTAAGGGACTTCAGTGTTGACCAGGTTGACTAGGGTTTGACTATGTTGACCAAGGTTAACTCAGTTTACTAAGTTTGACCGATTAATAACTAAATAAAACAAACCTTAGATTCCATCTAAAATGTGTCTATTGTGATATTTAACATGAAATTCACTATTTTGGAAAAAATAGGGTATAGTAAACTAAATTAATTTGCAAAATAGAGATAATTTTGAATAACTTTTGCACACCTTTTTATTTAACAGGATAGTGACTTATGCGTTTAGGTCCTAGATGTCTCATCCAGTTCTATGTGATCAAACATGTTAACCTTATGAGTTTTATGAGACAAGTTTTAGTAGAAATAAGAAGTTATTTTGAAAAATCATGATTAATTTTGAAAAAGTTAAATTAATTTTGAAACCCAATTTAAATTTATTTTGAAAAGAGATATTTGAATCTAAAATTAACTGAAAATTTGTGTTAGATTCGAATTTAACAAAGAGTAAATTGAATTTGAATTTCAAAAATTGGCTTCCAGGTCTTGGCGAGGCACAAGGCCTTCTTTGGCCGTAGCCTTATTGGATCATCAACCATTTCCTAGACAAAACATTTTAGTGAAATTTCATCTTCAAAATTACTTTTTGGTAAATTCTGGTCTAACTAGTTTGGGTCTTGGATCGGTAGCTTCGGCTAGTTTCACCAGTCTAAAGAGACCAAGTAGTGTATACTTGACCTTATTAGAAAAGGCTTCCCTAATGTACTATCATCTCACCACCACCCAATACTATGTTGTTCAAATTTCAGTTAAGTTGGTTTAGTCCTTAAACTAACCAGTCCTAATTCTAAGCAAAAAAAACAAAACTAAAAATAAAAAGAAACACACAATTAGAGCAAACAATTATCTAAGTAAGGTCACAATTGGAGTAATACTCCGGATTTTCGAAATCAGCAAGATTATGAATTAAATTTTCTATCATATTGACCTTATGTTTTAGGGTATCATTTTCTTGTTTCAATTTTCTGAAATTTGCCTTAATTAATTTACACGAATCAATCACATTATTCAAGGTAAATAACGGATTTTCAAATACTATAAATTTACCTTTGTCGATTGTTTGTCCGGCATTCTTAGTAGCTCTTTTATTTGTGCATTCACTTTGGTAATGCCCAAACTCCTGGCACTTGAAGCATTGGATGCGACTTTTGTCCCTTCGTGCTTTTGGAACTGGTTCCTTTGTCGCCATCGGTGGTGTCGTTTGAATCTTACGAGTAGGACACTCACTTTGGTAGTTGTAACGCCCGAAAATTCTCGAAACTAATTTTAGAAATATCTTAGAATTTATTCCAAATTTATGGATATTTTTATAGAATTTTTCCGTAAACGAAAGTGGCAAAAAGGGATAAAAATAGAAAATCGCATAAGTGGGAATTGATCCCTTCACCTATGCTGGAGAGGAGGATGGGCGGACCAAGTGGGATAGTTTGCTTTTGTTGAAATAGATTAAGGGAAACAATAGATAAGGTAGAATTAGTTAAATTTTTCCATAAGTATAAAAGGGAAACTTAGGGTTTTTATATTCATTCTTTCCCTCACATCCTCTCACCGCCGACTCCCTCTCTCCCTCTCGCGATTTTTTCTTCATCTTCTCCTCTTCTCTTGCCGCCCAAGACAAAGGGGAACAAAGGGAAGGTCTCAAGAGGCCCTATTCTCTACGGGGACCCTCGTAGACGCGAGGAGAACGCCAAGAAGCAAGAAGAACGTTGTAGTTTGACGTTCCCTCAGGAATTTCAGACTTTTATTCGTAAGAAAACCTAGCGTAGGATGTAAGTATCCCTCACCTGCAGTATAAGTAGTTTCGATTAACATTTTGTATGTTTTATTTCCTTATATGTATGTCCTACGATTAGAAATCGTGGATTATGAACAAGCACGTTGTATTAACCCTTCGGATTAGTTTTAGAGTCTGAAGGTATCCCTGGATGGGCTTGAGTGCACTTACCCTTCAGTTTCGGGTTAAGGAGCACGTTCGAGTGCCCAGGAAGCGACTTTAAAAGAAAAGAAAAGGTTAAGTCGCAAGGTGTTTGTTAAATTGTTGGTCAGCTAATGCTATAGAAAGCATTAAAGAATAGAAATTCTTGCTTCAGTTATGATTGGGACCAAGGTCCAGTGGGATGGGCTCTTAGTTGCCCCTAGGTTTAGATAACCTAGTAAAAGCAAGAATCAGAAGAGAAAAAGAAAAGTATAAAAGAACTATTTTATTTTCAGTTGGCATTGTACCGGACTTCGGTCCAGGGATAGGCTCCAAGTTGCCTCTAGGTTTAGATAACCTAGTATGGGATGGGCTCCTAGTTGCCCCTAGGTTTAGATAACCTAGTAGAACCCTAATGGATTCAGGATTTGCTACCTCGGGTTTATTAGGGATGCGCACACAATTGGTACATTGTCGGACCCACAGCAGTTGATTATTATTTTCACCTACTATATGTATTTAGTTTTCAGAAATTCATATTAGCATGTGGTGAATCTAATAGTTAGTTTTATGTTAGTTAGTTTCAGTTCCAGTTCAGATATGTATGCCATGCTATAGCTTACTTTTCAGTTTTAGTTCAGTATGTGTCATGTCTCAGTTATATGCCATGACATTCTATGATATGTATTTTAGCATGAGCCTAGCATGATTTCTTATGGATATGAGCATGTATGTGCATAGCATGTTTTACAAAAGCATAATTCGAGTTTTCATAGTTTTGTGAGGCTAGATGGTACTTACTAAGCTTTATGCTTATTAGTTTGCATTTCCTTATACTGCAGATACAGGTAAAGGAAAGCACTAGTAGCGGAGGCGGCGGGCTTGATGCAAAGTGTGTGTGATGGTGGAGTTGGAATAAAAGTCTTCGGAACTTACAACGCATAGAAATAGTCTTTATTATGTTTCTTTTAGTTTTTCCGCAATAGGTTATGTGAATCATGTATGAACTTAATTAGACTCGTTATTTGTGGTGCCTAATATATTAAAGTAGTTTATTTACCTGTGTTAATACTTGCTTAGCGAATGTTGAATGATATGAGTCATTTACTTGTAATATGGTAATTTAGATCCATGCTTAAGCTTTAGAGATAAGAACTTGATACTTTTGATTTATATGCTAAATACTTGAGATATGCTTGTTCTAAGATTAATGCACCATTTAGAATGACATGTAGTAGCTAAGGATGCTTTTAGATATGAGAAATGAATAGTTTCAATAAGAAGTTGATACGCACTTGGCACATTCATGTTTATACTTCTTCATGTCGTTTTATGATTTCTAAGTTGCTATACATGCTAGAAACCCTCCAAAAACATGTAATGAATGCCTTAGAATAGTCGTGGAACATTATTTATGCCATTATGTTTGTTAGATATGATTTTGGTACATTGTGGCTCAAGTTTGGTAAATTCTAGCAAATCTGAAAACTGGGATTTCAGAATTACCAGTCAACTGGGAAAATACCAGTCGACTGGTATCGGGCACAGAAACATTCTGTGACCCGACCAGTCGACTGGCATATAAGCAGTCGACTGGTTCTATGTAAAACAAAGGTGGTGTAGAGCAGCTGGTTAGTACTTTAGCCATGCAACGCAGAGGTTGGGGGATCGAATCCTGCCAAGGTAATAAAATAAAAGTTTTGCTTTGTTTTGGGCTAGTTAGTACTCTCAATATGTTTATGAATTGTTAGTTCAATAAATAGTAAAATAAAAATTTTTAAAATTCTCCCAGTTGGTTTAGCATTATAAGAAATCATTAATTAGTCAGTTAGTAGTTAGTAGCGATCCGCCTTACAGCTTAGCACCAGAAGGCGGGTCGTTACAGTAGTGCCCTCTCTCCCTGCATGTGTAACAAATTACATGATTAAAATCTGTACCTTTTGGTTTTTTATTGGGAATCTCCCCCTTGATTCTTGCCGCCTCGGATCTAGGCTCATCTTCTGATTCTGTGTCTGAGTCGGACTCGGGTACTAATTGAAGCTCCTTCTTTGGTGGTTCTTTAGGATTTTTCCCTGCAATAGAATTTGCACCTTCCTCGACCATTACAGTATCTGTTTGATTATTTAATTCTAATTTTTAAAAGAATTCAAAATCGGTTACCGTCTCAGGCAATTCGTCGTCTGATTTTGGTTCGACTTTGGATTCGGGTTCAGACTCTGACTCGGCTGTTTGTGCTTGGACCGAAAGGGCAAGATAACTTACCTGATCTTCTTCTTCATCTGAGATCTCTTGATGAAGGTTAATCAATTTTTTCCAGATTTCTCTAGCACATCTGCATGGACCTACTAGCTCGAGTTGCTCTTTGGTTAGGCCACATTGTAGAATTGCAGTTGCCCTTGCATCGGTCTCGATTTGGATGAGAGTTCGTTCATCCAATTTATCCCACTCGATTGATAACTCATCTTCTATGGGAAAAGAGAATCCCGTTTGGATGATCAGCCATAGGTCCATGTGGGCTTTCAGAAGGGACTCCATTTGACTTCTCCAAAAAATGAAGTTCTTGCCGGAGAATAGCGGTGGGCATGCACTGTTCCACTCTTGGTTGGCCATTTAATATAAACCTTGCAGACAAACAAAATAACAAAAAAATGTACCAAGACTTGGTCTTGGATTAGTAGTGCGGGAAAGAAAAAACTAGCTCAATAAAAGTGTTTTCATGAATTTCGAGGTAAAATAATAATAAAATAAGATAAAAATTAATGACAAATTTTTGAAAGTGTTGACTTTATTAATTCTGATTAATGATGAAAAGGTAAGAGTTTACTGTTTGGGAAAAAGTTTGCTTAGCACGAGTTTCGAGAAAAATATTAAAATAATAAAAAAAGTTTATGGCAAATTTTCAAAAATTGTTCGCAATTCTGACTTATGGTGAGAAAATGAGAATTCAAAATTGAAAAAGGCGTTGCACCAACCTCGATTATTTATGTGAAAGATTAACCTACAGATATTATTTATGTGAAATAAAGATCGAGTGGTGTTGCACCAACCTCGATTAACGAGAAAGATTAAAAAAGATAAAATAATTATGAAAATTCGAAAAACTCTCAAATTGGTGGTTGCACCAAATTTGAGCTACCCCGCTCTGATACCACTTGTTGGATCGAGAGAAACGATAGAGGGGGGTGAATATCGTAAAACGTTCGGATTAAAGTTAGAGCAATTACGCAGCGGAAATTTAAATCAAAACACACGCAAACACTAAGTTTTTTACTTGGTTCGGAGTCGTGGTCGGCTCCTACTCCAAGGCCCACGGTCGTTGACCGTTTACTATGGGCAATTCTATATGTGCGCAAAACAGTTTACAGAGAGATATTACAAAAGTAGTATAGTAAACTTAAAAACAGCTCTTCGTTACCGACGTCCGGTGTAGATTGAATTTTCGGGGCGGAGGGACGTCGTCGGCGCTTGTATCTCAAGTTGGGAGGTTTCCGGAGCAGAGCGCAGAAGCAGAAGAGCGTAGGAGCGTTTGAAGAATTGTTCGTTCGAACCCTTGGGGTCGAGGGCCTATTTATAGCCCCTGGGGCGCCTGGAACGTCAGGGGCGCCCCCCCCCCCCACGTGTCAGCTGATCCGAGTTCTTCTCGGTCAGCTCTGATCCCTTCAAACTCGGGATCAGATCTTGACTGGGGCGCCCGGGACGCAGGGGGCGCCCGAGTTGACCGGGTCAGGCTCTTATCCTGTTGGCTTCTCGCTGGCTTGCTTCGTTAGCTTGAGCTAGGGGTGCCCAGGACGCTGGGGGTGCCCGGGAGCATGGGGGTGCCGGGGAGCATGGGGGCGCCCCGCCCATAAGCTGCTGAAGTGAACACTTGCTCCATCTATTTTGTGTTCACCTTGGGGCGCCCGGGACACTCCGGGCGCCCTACTTAACTGCTGCCTCACTCCTTTGAGGCTCTCTGAGCTGCAGACACTCGTTCCTTCGGTCCTGCATCCAGGGTTAGTCCAAAACAACATAAAGCAATAATATGTTAGTTTTATACAACCTTAGCTGTCTTGGTTCTGACTTTGGGTCTCCCAAATGGAGCCCTAGGTCGAACCGACGCCTACTGTTCCCTCGTCGGGGAACGCGTCCTCACCTACTCCTCTCGGGAGAATTTACCTGATGCCAACCGGCTCCTCCGGTTGGACTTTTGCCCAGCAGTCCTTCGCCAGGTGCCTAGCTGTCCTTCGCCAGGTCTTCAGTACCAAGCTGTCCTTCGCCTGGTGCCTAGCAGTCCTTCGCTAGGTCTTTGTATCCTCGTATTCCTTCGCCAGGTGCCTAGCATTCCTTCGCTAGGGCTTTGTATCCTGGCAGTCCTTCGCCAGGTGCCTAGCAGTCCTTCGCTAGGTCTTCGACTCCTAGCAGCCCTTCGCTAGGTGCCCAGCAGCCCTTCGCTAGGTCTTAGGTTCTGATGCCTAGCAATCCTTCGCTAGGTGCCTAGCAGTCCTTCGCTAGGACTTTGTTTCCTGGCAGTCCTTCGCCAGGTGCCTAGCAGTCCTTCGCTAGCACTTCTTTCTGCACACTCAAGTAACTTTATTAGATCACAAATGAACTTAATTTTGAATCCTTTGCCAATATCAAAACAAGGTTCGATATGGTGCTTCCTGCACCAACAGTGTTAGTGAGAGCCCTAGAGCCAATCATGTGATGGTTGTTGTATGGACTCATTGTATCATATTTTCATGTATATATATAAAGGCATTTGATTATGGTTATTATACTTACTTGTATTGGTGCCAAATAACTAAGTGTAATAACGTCCTTGGTAGTAGGTTCATATCTATATCAATCGATTGGTTGAATCGATAGTGAGATGATATAGAGAACACTACTCTTAATTATTCCTAGTCAAGTATTAACATTCAGGGACAATGTTAATGCATAGAGACTAGCATGTAGGTCAACACGATGACTTGATCTCACAAGTCATGGATATGAGATATCAAGTTGACACATGAGTATGCATTGGAGAATGTATACTGAATGGCCCACCATGAGAAAGTATCATGGATCGTTATATGAGTGTCATATACTTTCTCATGTGACTATTAGTATGACTATTAGTCCTTAGACCTGAAGTCACCATAGTTCCCTACATAAAGAGTTATGTACTTTGGTTTCGTCAAACGTCACCCGTAACTGGGTGGACTATAAAGGCGATTACTGGGTATATAACAAATTATGCGGAGGGATGTGAGTGATGTAGATGGGATCTATCCCTCCTATATGACGGGAGAGATATCATAGTCTTGATAGAGTGAGATCACTAAGTGCATGGCCATGCCCAAATAAGGAAATATGAGATATTGAGCTTATTTGATTATAGTGAGTCTACTTGGAGTTCAAGACACATAGATTGATTGGAGGATGACACGGTCTATGCTTCATAGAAGATCAATCTAGATATCGACGATAGAAGGACATTGTCACATATTATGAAAGTCATAATTAGTAGTCACATTGGTGATGTTGGATCTCAACATTCTTGTAACTTGGGTAGCAATGATGTGTTGCTAGATACCGCTCATTGCTTATGTTTCTAAGAGGTTAGAAGCATTTCCAACGTTACAAGAACCTATAGGGTCACACGCAAAGAACAAATAGATGGAGAAAAAATGAAGTCATGTTTGACTTAGCTAAATATGGAAAGTCTATAAAAGGCAAGTTTGACTTGACCCAAATCCAAATCAAGTTTGACTTGACTTGGTTCCACTTCAAGTTAGACTTGACATGGGAGAAGAAATGGAGTCAAGTTTGACTTGACTAAATATGGAAAGTCCATAAAAGGCAAGTTTGACTTGACCCAAATCCACCTCAAGTTAGACTTGACTTAATGCCACATCATGGTGATGAATTGGCATGGAGCCAACCATTGATGATGCTCCACATCATCAAGAGCATTAAGTGTGGATGTCACCTCATCAAGGAAGATTAATGGTCAAGTTTGACTTGACCAAAAGGCCACCTCACCTTGACTTGACCAAGTGATGACTTGGCTTGGTATTTGACCAATGATGATGCTCCACATCATCTCCAAAGGTTGTAACCCCCCATTTGAATTTGAATTCAAATTGAAAGGGGGTTATGGCAGGCCACTTAATGGCCATTATGGCCGGCCACTTAATGGCCATTAATGGCCATTATGTGGCCGGCCATAATGAGAGAACAAAACCATGTTTTTGGTTCCATTTCTCTCATGGTGTGTCTTCTCTTCTTCCTCCTCCAAGTGTTGGTGTTCTTCTTCTTCTTCTCCTCTTGGCCGAACCCTTGAAAGGTGCTAGCACACCTAAAGGGTTTCCTCCATCCACTTTGTTCGCGTGGATACTTCTAGAGGGACGGCACTTGACGTCCTAGAGATCCGACATCCAAAAGGAGCGAGCGGGATTAAGCGGGGCACGCACCAAAGGTAAAATGGTTTATCCCTCTTTAGATCTAGGAGTAGATCGAGTTTTGAGCATGAAATGAATACGTGATTTTTCGTTTCGGAATTTTTTCTTCGCACGAGATCCATGGCTTTGGGTTCTCGGGGTTTCCGCGACGCGAAAAGGCGGTTTTCGCGGCCCGAAAAACCCAACAAACAGAACATACTACCCAAGGATATTAATATACTTAGTTATTTGGCACAAATAATAAAGTAAGTATAATAACCAAAACTGTCTTTATTAATGATAGAATATAATATAAAAAGTCCCTAGTCAATCATCACATAATTGCCTCTAGGGCTCCTACTAACAGTAGTAGTTATGGTTTCATAGCTGCTACAATGTGTACTAGATAAACTTTAAGAAGTCATAACTTTTGACTTGGATTGAAGCACAAGATGCATAATATATCAAATTGAAAATCTCTAAATGAGCAATGATTTGATATATTGTGTATCTCATAATTCAACCAGAATCAAAAGTTATAACCTCTAAATTTGAACTTGTAGTTATAATAGCTACTGTTTCGTAACTTCTACAATATGTTTGCTAGGTAAATTTTGAAAGGTCATATCTTTTGACTCAGGTTGAACAATGGAATGCATAATATATCAAATTGATGATCTCTGAATGAGCTTCGATTTGATATATTGTGTGCTTTATAGTTCAACCCGAATCAAAAGTTATGATCTCTTAAAATTGAACTTATAGTTGTAGCAACAATAGTTTCATAGCTATATTTTCGTAGCTGATACAATGTGTATAATGGGTGATGTGTATTTCACATATAGTTTTCAATATTATTTTTCATACATTTTGTTTCAATACATGAGCATATTCAACATAAATTCATTACTTTTGCATTGTTTTCATCTTTTTTATTCGGAGAACTACTTTTTGCATATTTTATTGATATGACATGAAGATCTTGACATTTGGAGTGAATTTGGAGATGATAATCCAAAGGAATACTCATTACAGCATGATCCACGAACATCTTGTGTTACATAACATGGCCATGGATCATTTGGGAAGAAGAGGCACTCGAAAAACATCAAATTGGAGCATATATAGTGGAACACAATCAGATCGTGTTGGCCAACATGATCATGTTCTTTGCTGTCCCATGATGAAAACAACATATCAAACTTCAAATAAACATAACTTTTGACTCAGGTTGAGTCACGAAGCCCACAACATATCAAATTGAATCTTGTTTCGAGATCTATAGTTTAGTATAGGGTGGAACGTGAAACAATCATGTTTTAGACTCCAAAACATCTGTCTCCTATTTTTATGGAGATTTTGTAAAGTGCCCCCAACTTTTTAAGAAAGATTGTTAGTTTTGCTATCTTTGGAGGCTATAAAGGAACCAAGTGGCACTTGTTTAAAACATCTAGAGTTTAAGGGATTCTCCCCTCCCTATCAAGGGGGTTCCCTTGTGACAAGGAACTCTAAGAGAGTATTTTCCAAGGAGTCATCGGAGTTTCCATCCATCGTAGAGCTTGGAGTTCTTCCAAAGATGATGATCGACACATGACTAAGCATTCTCTTCTCTTTCTCTCTTGATTTTGAGTTGTAGAATGTCTTCTTTATCATCTTTTGGTTGTAACTCAATCTTCGTGGAGTAGTAATCTTAATTTTGGGATGAGGGAGTACCCTGATTGATTTGTTAACATTTATTTTATATATATTTATCTTTCTTACTATATGATGTGTTGATCCATGATTCGACTTTATTGCTCATATATGATTATGACATTAACTGTGCAACTTCATACCCACAGGATGCGGGTAAGGACCGAAAGCTGAACCCAACTCTCCAACTTGAGAGGTTGTTCAGGAAAGTAATCTAAAACCTCACAAGGGCACCAATGGCTATAACAGAACTTAATGGATTACCCTTATTCAGTATCACAGTATGGAATAGTACTTAGAGGACCGTGGGGTATAGTGAAAAAGGCATCCTTGATAAAGCGATCACTTTAGTAAAGCTACCTTGAAAGTAGGTGTCATGTTTGGATAAGCATGCTGGTATAATTCCAAAAGTCTATATCGATTATCTTGGAATAGCCCACATGCATGTGTATATTCATTGAAGTAAGAGAGTGCCAACAGTCGTCGTGGAGAAACTGAAGTCCTAGAATTGCTCCCTAAGACCGAAATTCTTTTAAGACTTCTCATATTTTCTCGATTCATTTTCTTTTCTTTCTCAACCCTTACGATTTTCGATCACCTAGATAACCTACTTTGTGATTCGCTCGATTTTATAGTCCCTATGGGATCAATATTTTATTACTTAATGATAGTCATGCACTTGTGGTTTTCGCCCATCACTAGGTAAAGTTTGCAATATCATAATCTTTAACTTAGGCTAAATCACAGAATACACAATATATCAAATCGAAGATCTCTAAACGAGCTTTGATTTGATATATTGTGTCCTTTCAAAATTTAGGATTTAACATTCACGTTGTAGCAGTTAAGTTGTAACAGCTATGAAATCGTAACAGCTACAATTGCATGACATCTCAATTGTAGCAGCTACAAAATCATAACTGCTATAATGTGAATATTAAATGTTAAACTTTGAAAGATCATAACTTTTGACTTAAGTTAAATTATGAGACACACAATATATTAAATCGAAGCTCGTTCAGATATCTACAACTTATTATGGGTTGGAACCAATAACGGCCAGGTTTTAGGCTCAAAAAATATCGTTTAAATCATTTTTGGAATCTACGAATAAATTTAATCTTAAATTTTTTTCATATTATAGCAGCTATGAAACCGTATATGCTACAATTATATGGCAGCGTAGTTGTAGTAGTTATGATATCATAGCTGCTATAACTGTGTAGTAGCTACGAGTTTATAGTTGATACAACGTGTTAATTTAGGTGGAAAAATAAGAGAAAGATAATATGGGAATAAGTTGATGCTTTATAATGGAGGATAGTTATGTCAATAGATAGGGGTGGGCACCCTTTTGATAATAAATCAACATAGGGCGCTCCTCTAACGATTCGTTAAAAAAAGGGCACACTTTTGATTTTTGCCCAACTCTTAACCCATGACCTCTATCAATTTAGATATTTTATTTTAGAAATTCAACCTTTTTACTTTTTAACTCCCGATAATAAGTATTCATTGAAACTCATTAATGACTTAAATGCCTCTAAAATTAAAAATTGTATATGGACATGATCAAAAGAGTCAAGGCGACTATTGATGTTGTCCTAAAGTAAATCAGGGATATCTAGGTCAAAATATAATAATGTGTCAATGGTAGAAGATTGGATTTTTTTAAAAAAAAAATAATCAATAATTGTTTACCATTGTGAAACTCTTGAGAGAAAGAAACCTATTAGATAAAATTTAGACTGAAACTCACTTATCTAAGTCTATCAATAAGTGATCAAACCCCAAGGATGACATAAATACTTTTGAAATCTTAACATTTTAGAATTGGCAAGAATAGAAAAGTACAAGAAAGTTATTGGTATTATTTTAGAGTAAATCAGAGATGACCCCCATGAGTTAACGTAGTTTGTACCTAATGTGATCAATCTGTAAGTGCATGATTTCTCGTCAAGTAATAAAAGATATCGATCCCACGAAAATAGAGAATCAAATACTAGTCAGAATTGCAAATTAGGTTATCTAGATAATTAAGGGTGGTTGAGTTCACAAGAGAGCTTAAGAGAACGAGAGTGAGTTGTAAGGTTGAGAGCAATTGAGAGAGAGGAAGTGAACGAAGGGGGAAAGCAATTCTAGGACGTTAATTTCATCCAAATGATTGTAAACACCTAATCTATGTTTGGTTTTCTATCTTTAATGATTATTTAAGTAGGTAGACTATCCTATGATATCCGATTTATATTTTGGAATGACACCGGCATATCCATTCTAATTCTTCATCTACTTTCAGAGCAATAGAGTTGAGAGATTGTTTTCCTAAGAAGACCCTTGTCACGTAATCCCATAACCTTGAGTTGCCCTTTTTAACTGTGTAGTGATGAATTAGAACTGGTCCATTAAGATCTATGATAGCCCATTGCTCCTCGTGGCATACCCATCTACTTTCATAGTCGACTCTCCATGTCTCAAGTTTCTATGGGTCGGAGGATTGGGTTCGCCTTTCGATTCATTCCCAAATCCTCGCGGTATACGAATCTCATACTTTTGACATCGAGATTGTATGTATATAATAGGCCCGAACTACAAACACACATATTATTAAATAAGAAACATTTAAACTCAATAGAATCAATAAAAAGGTGTTTACATATCAAAAGGTTGATCCTTACTCCTAGAATCCGGAGAATTACACCATGGATAAGGAAATATAACTAAGAGACAAGACAAATAGTAAACTCTAACTCAATACATGAAATAGAGAGAAGAGAATGTTTATCAAAGCATTGTCGGTCTTCTTGGATGATGATGTCGAGTCTGCAAGTACACGAAAACATCGTCAAGTAATAAAATATCGATCCATAGAGACTCTTGATTAAACACTAGTTGATTAGGCAAGAAAAGCTATCTAAACTTCGTGGGATCATGACAGAGTTTACTTAAGGAAGGAAGAGAGAAAGAGAGGAGAAGTAGAGAAAAGAGAGAAGGCTTTGGTCCTTGGGCAAAGGATGGATGGGTAGAATCTAGGATTTCGATTTCGCTACAATGCTAGTTGATGCCCTATGTATTGTTCATATCTTAATCTACATGTCTATGTTATAGATATCCTAATTATGTACTGGTGTTAACCCTGCAGAACACACCGGAGTGTTTCCCCCTTTAGCATCCAATGTCATTAAGTAGAATCGGTAACTTAGAGAATCTGATTAAAGGTTGCCTCTATCACAGGCTCCCCGATCATACGTCTCTAGGTTACAATAGACACTTCCTAACACGAGATAAGGAGAAACTCATTAGGTGGTATTAGCTAATCTCTTGTAAGAGATTGATCTCCATTTCGAGGTAATGCCCGAGATGTCCAGTTAAAATGATATCCTTGTCACAAAGGGCTCCCCGGACATACAATCTCGGGCACTCCCTCTACATGGCAGCCAAACCCTCACAAATACATGCATTCGCCATCCAAACATTTCCACAAACACATGGTAGGCACAATACATATAAAACAAAGCATGGACATTTCATTGAATAAGAAAATACATTAATACATAGTTCATACAACATCATCATATCCTAGCTACTCCCTACATCCTAGATTAGAAAACTACTCCATCACAAGAAGAATACAACAAGAAGAAAGTAAATAAAACTTTCTACAACCCTAGGGAAAGGATAGAGAGAGGAGAAAGTTTATCCTTGAAGCGTGGTCTTCTTGAATGTCCTTATTGCTCTGGAGGTGGATGACATCGAGGAGGCGGAGGGAGCGGCACTAGAGTCTCCCATAGAGGGGAGAACCCTTCTCTAAGGACCTAGGGCAAAATCCTTGGCCAAAAGGCTCAAAATCCAAAGATCCCCTCCAAGAGAAGAGAGCCACCTTTTTATAGGAGACACGCATAGGAGGAGGCACAAGTCGTGCCTCCCTGCCACGACCTAGCCATGCCACAATCGCCCCAGGTGGCATGACCATGCCTGGGTGGCACGGACTAGGCGTGCCACAATCACCCCCTTTTGCACAGCCAAGGCTAGGTCGTGCCATAGTGGCATGGCCAGGGCTGGAAGAAGAAGACACGAGTCGTGCCATGGGGCATAACCCTATCATCATTGCTTACACGACCGTACCAGGAGGCAGAACCTTGTCTTGAAAGCTACATGAGTCATGCCAGGGGGTACGACCTAGCCTTGGGATATGCAGGGGTCATGCCCATGGAGCATGGCCCAGTCTCGTCAAGTCCTCTAGCTCTCATCTTACTCCTTTTTAGTCCTTTTTGCTCCAAATCACTCCCTGAAAGGAAAAATGAGAGAAAAGCATATCTCCGATTAGAAGTAGAAAATATACTAATTAAATGATTAAGAGGGTACAATCATGTAGATTTGAAATAAGAAAACTAAGTAAACGAGCGTTAATACTAATATAAAAATATATCAAATCTATGCTCATCAGATGAAATTTTCACTCCGGAGATAGATGGATCGTTTTGATTAAAAAAGATGGCTTCTCTAGGATTTCCTCTAAGGGGGAAAACCCCCTCCAAGGAAAGGAACGGAGCCCCTAGTCCCAGACGAGTCAAGCATAGGTTTGCTTGACCTTTTTATACCACCCCCAAACTTTTCAGATCTGTCCCATTTGTTTGGTTCACCAAAACCAATTTTTCACCCATTAGACATAGTTTTCTTGGGTTGAACCCTGAAGCAATGTGATAGATCTTGAAATTATTTAAATTTTGATAGGTCATACGCCTAACTGAGCCGAAACTTTTGGTACATAGTTTGGTCAAAATCCAACACGGGCCCATGGTGGCTATGAACTCCATTTTATCACTATTTTACAGTCGATTTCTTCCATTTGAACACGCACATGTCATGAGACACAACCAGAGTATTGAGCCCCTTTTTTTGCTCATTCTACCTCTTTCTTGGCCATAGGAGCATGCATGTGTCATGGGACATGGCCAGGGCATACTCCTTGCTCTTTCTCCACATTGTAAATCTTTAAGCTTCATTTTAGCTCCAAATTCATATCCTATTAACAAAAATAAGCAAAGAGTAGTTTCCTAAACCAAAAGCGTAAAAGTAACGGGAGCACATAGAAATAGGGTGTGTGAATGCAAATTATGCTTTTGAAATGTAACAAGATATATGATAAACGATGTTTAAAAACATATATAATTTACACTCATAAATACCTATATGGTTGGTTGCTCCAATAAATCTTGGGAATGAGTTAATTCCCAGAGGTGAAAAATATTTCGCTGGGTGCCTAGCCTCCCCTATGCAAAGGGCCACTACAATAGGGCAAATATCCCCCATGATTTACCCTCTTCCAAAGAGTATAGGGCCACCCTAGAGAGGCTACTAAGGTGGCGGCTTCACCTTCTGCTCTAATAGAATAAATCAAGGGTGTATTTGTTCAAATTTAATGCTATGTCAAAAATAAAGAAGATTGAATTTTTTAAATAAATTCTCTTAACTAAAAGGGGGTCTTGAATTAAAAGTTTTGACCATGGTGAGATTTAAGAGAGTAAAAGAAACCTATTAGATAAAATTTAACTTGAAACTAATATAAGTAGGTTCATCAATAAGTTTTGATCAAAAGTTATTAATGACTTAGATGTTTCTAAAATTTTAAAACTTTAGGACGGACAAGATTATGAGAATGCAAAGAAGTTATTGGTGTTATTCTAGGTGGTAAAAGGTGAATCGCTCGCCCCCAGCGCCCCCAGCGCCCCCGCCAACCCGTCCTAGGACCAACGCGGAGGAGGTAAATCACGGGGGCTACTAGCCCGGATGGTTATTGGTGTTATTCTAGAATAAATCAAAGGTGTCTATAATTTGATAATTGTTATATGATTTAAGAGATACAAAGATTAGCCCTATTTATATACATAAACTATGACCTTTTCAAAAGGAATAAATCAAATCCTATCAATACTTATCCCTAATATTTAGGATATTCTAACATCCCTAATATTTAGGATATTCTAACATCCCTAATATTTAGGATATTCTAACACTCCCCCTCAAGCTAGAGCATATAAATTATATGCACCCAGCTTGTTACATATGTAGTCAATTCGAGGACCTCTCAGTGACTTAGTAAATATATCTGTTAGCTGATCATGTGAGTTAACAAAACTAGTAGATATTTCTCTAGATATGACTTTCTCTCTGACGAAGTGACAGTCGACTTCAATATGCTTTGTCCTCTCATGAAAAACTGGATTTGAAGCGATATGCATGGCAACCTGGTTATCACATATAAGTGGCATTTGTGTGACATCTCCAAACTTTAACTCCAGGAGTAACTGTTTAAGCCATATAAGCTCTTGACTGGCTATAGCCATAGCTCGATATTCTGCCTCTGCACTGGATCTTGCCACAACATTCTACTTTTTGCTTTTCCAAGAAATAAGGTTACCTCCAATAAATATACAAAAACCAAAAGTAGATCTCCTATCACTGGGAGATCCTGCCCAATCTGCATCAGAATATCTTATGATTCGAGTATGTCCTTTGTCTTCATACAAAAGACCCTTTCCTGGAGCGCCTCTGATATATCGAACAATGCGAATTACAGCATCCCAATGTTCTTTACATGGAGAGTTGAGAAACTGACTTACTACACTTACTACGAATGAGATATCTGGACGAGTAACAGTAAGATAACTTAGTCTCCCTACTAATCGCATGTATCATTCAGGATCTGGTAGAGGCTCCCCCTGATTTGGCAAGAGCTTGATATTAGGATCCATAGGGTTGTCAACTGTCTTTGAGTTTAACATTTTTGTTTCTTCTAGAATATCCATTGCATACTTTCTTTGGGATATAATGATCCCATTTCTGAACTGTGCTACTTCTATCCCCAAGAAATATTTGAGTCTGCCGAGATCCTTTGTCTGAAAATGTTTGAAAAGATGTTGTTTCACTTGTGAGATCCCAAGATGATCACTACCTGTGATGACAATATCATCAACATAAACCACTAGGTAGATGCAACCAGTAGACGAGTGGCGATAAAAGACAGAATGGTCAGCATTGCTTCGAGTCATGCCAAACTGTTGAATTACAATACTAAATCTATCGAACCATGCTCTGGGTGACTGTTTGAGACCATATAAAGATTTTCGCAAGCGGTACACAAGACCAGAAGACTCCCCCTGAGCAACAAAACACGGAGGTTGCTCCATGTAGACTTCTTCGAGCAGGTCACCATGTAAGAATGCATTCTTGATGTCCAACTGATATAGAGGCCAGTGTTGAATCGCAGCAATGGACATGAGTAAGCGTATAGAAGACATCTTGGCAACAGGAGAAAACGTGTCCTCATAATCCAATCCAAAGACCTGAGTATAGCCTTTAGCAACGAGACGAGCTTTAAGTCAATCAACCATTCCGTCTGGACCAATCTTCACCGTATATATCCATCGACAACCAACAACTGACTTTCCTGGTGGTAGAGGAACGAGGTCCCAAGTCTCACAGCTCCGTAAAGCACTCATTTCGTCCAGCATAGCCTATTTCCATCCCGGGTTGGCAAATGCATCTCCTGCATTCTTCGGAACAGAAACAGACGACAAAGAGTAAAGACAAAAATAATAGGAAGGAGAAAGACGATGGTAACTCATAGATACATAATGTGGAGAAGGATTACGAGTGGAACGTATACCTTTCCGAAGTGCAATGAGAATATCAGATTCAGACGACTCGACCAGAGTAAGGGGTGTAGGATCTGGCTCCAGAGATGATCCCATGGCTGGCGGCAAAGCTGGCTTAGGACGACGCTGATAAACCTGCAACGGAGGAGAAATTGGAGCTGGAGGTGATAGAGAGTCCTCCAGAGGATAAAAGACTGATACAGGCACAGAAGAAGGAAACTCGGAAGACGATTCTGAAGGCCCAAAGAAAGGAACCGAATCAAAGAATGTGACATCAGCAGAGATGAAATACCGACGAAGAGTAGGGGAATAACACTTGTACCCTTTCTGAGACCGTGGGTACCCAAGGAAAACACATTTATGCGACCGAGGAGAGAGTTTATCAATTCCAGGATCAAGAGCATGAGCAAAACATGTAGAACCAAAGACCCTAGGTGGTAAAGGATGAAGGGACTGATTTGGATACAGTATATGATAAGGTATTTGCCCCTGTAAAGTAGAGGAAGGCATGCGATTGATAAGATAACATGCAGTAAGTACGGCTTCTCCCCAAAACCGTAAAGGAACATGAGAGTGGTGGAGAAGAGCCCGGGTGGTCTCTAGAAGATGACGATTTTTGTGTTCTGCAACTCCATTCTGTTGAGGAGTATGAGGACAAGACTTCTGATGTAATATGCCGTGAGTTGCCAAGAAGGTCTGAAACGGAGTAAATAGATACTCACGTGCATTATCACTCTGTAAGGATCGGAGAGGGATACCAAATTGTGTTTTTATTTCATTAAAAAAAGATTGAAAAATAGAAAATAGTTCGGATCGATCCTTCATCACATATAACCAAGTACAACGGGAGAAATCGTCTATAAAAGTAACAAAATATCGTGACCCTAATGTAGAGGTAACACGACTTGGACCCCAAATATCGGAATGAACTAAAGCAAAGGGAGACGTAGCCCGATTTATAATGCGAGGAGAAAACGAACTACGTATATGCTTACCTAACTGACATGACTCACAAGATAAAGACTTTAAGTGAGATAGACTAGGATGTAATTGTTTTAACTTATCGAGACCAGGATGTCCTAACTGAGCATGAATCACAAGTGGAGATGCCGCCGTTGTACCAATGATAGAGTTTTGGTGAAGTCGATATAGACCATGAGCCTCACATCCGAAGCCAATCATCCTCCCCGTATTCCGGTCCTGCAATGAAACAGATTTAGTAAACGAGATGACACAATCAAGAGACCGAGTAAGCTGACTTATTGATAATAAATTAAAGGGAGCTCCGGGGACATAAAGAACATTCTGAATGGGAAGAGATGGAGAAGAATGAATACTACCAACACCTTGGGATTGAGTTTGAGAACCATTTGCCATGGTGACAAAGGGTAAATAATCAAAAGTATATAACGAGGAAAAAAGAGATCTATTACCGGTGATATAATCGGTGGCCCCAGAGTCAAGTACCCAAGGACTCGAAGAGCGAGATATGCCAGCAAAGGAATTACCAGCTTGTGTAACGACAGCAAGGGAATTAGAATCCCGTCGATCCTCATACCATTTCAGAAAGTCATCATAGGAAGGCTATGGAGTCGGAGCCGGAGTTAACTGTGAAGTGGATGCTGAAGAAGTGACAGGACATTGGGCAATCTGAGCAGCACGCGTAGGTTGACCATGGAGACTTCAACATTTATCAATCGTATGTCCTGGTCGGTGACAATGATCACACCAAGGACGTCCTTTGCCACCCTTACGAGGTGGAGGTTTGTTATTGTTCCGAGAAACCAAAGCCGAAGAGTCAACAGGAACAGAAGATGGAGTTGCCGAGATTTTGGCTGGGACACGGAGGAGAGTCGCCAAGGTAGAGTCCATGGTGGCCTCTATGGGGCTGCCTAGGATTTGATCGCGAATATTAGAGTAATCTGTGGGCAGACCATATAAGGCCAGAGACATAAAAAATTTCTTCCGATTTTCAAGCTCTACAACGGGAGTGGCCGCAGGAGGGAGTAGATCATTGAACTTGCATAGAAGGCTAGAGACTGATCCCAGATAAGTTGACATAGAATCTTCGATCTGACGTGTACTAAGGATATTCATGAGGTCTTCACAAACTTGATAAAGTCGCCGAGAAGTGTTTGTAAACAGTTGTTGAGCCTGTATCCAAACATCCTTGCAGGTGATATGAGTACGGAAGACATCCCTAAGAGATGGATGAATAGTAGCCCGGATAATACAACACAACTGAGCATTAACCTTTTTCCATAAAGGACGATCTGTGACTTGAATATCCTCCTCGGTTTGGGTGAGATGTGTCTCATAACCCTGTCCAACAACCCAGAGTTTAATGTGAGAGGACCAAGAGGAATAATTCTTACCATTCAACAACTCCGACGATAGCGGTGCAGTGATGTGGTTGGTAAAAATTGAAAGATCCGGTTTCGTAGTGCCGGAGGTAGCCATGGAAAATTAAATCGGTGCTGATCCAATGAATATAAGGAGCGTTCAAGGGAAGAGATTCAGCGATAGGCGAGGGCAGCGGCGTGCGTGCGCGAGTAGCCGAGAGGCGCAGATGTGCGTGAACGACAGTCAAGGGCGGCGGCCGATGTTGTGCGCAGGGCAGCCGATGCGAGGAAGACGCTCGGGGAGGAAGGCCGCACGTAAAGGGGAGAGACACGTTCGGGAGAAGAACGCGCGTCGAGAGAAGCCGCGCCATGAGAAGGAATCGCGAATACGAAACCCTAACGCTCTGATACCATATAATTTGATAATTGTTATATGATTTAAGAGATACAAAGATTAGGCCTATTTATATACATAAACTATGACCTTTGCAAAAGGAATAAATCAAATCCTATCAATACTTATCCCTAATATTTAGGATATTCTAACATCCCTAATATTTAGTATATTCTAACATCCCTAATATTTAGGATATTCTAACAGTGTCTAAGTCCAAATATGATATTTTGTCAAAAATAAAGATGGCTAAATTTTTTAAATAATTTATCTAAATTGATAGGGGTTATAAATCAAGAGTTTTAAGCACGGTGAGACTCAAAAGTATGAAGGGAACTTATTGGATAAAGTTTGAACTAAAACTTATATAAAGTCATTAATGATTATGGTCAATAACTCATTGATAACTTAAATGCTTCTGACCTTTTGAAACTTAAGCACAAAGAAGATCAAGAGTGTAAAAAAAATTATTTGTGTTGTTCCAGAGTAAATTAGAGATGCTTAGATCCAGAATTGAAATTGTATCAAAAGTAAAGAAGATTGAATTTTTTAAATAATTTCTGTAAACTAACAAGGGTCCTGAATCAAGAGTTTTTGAGTATATAAGACTCAGGAGAGTGAAAGGAACCTATTGGATATAGTTTGGACTGAAACTAACTTATGTAGATCCATCAAGAAACTTTGGTCAAAACTTGATGGATTAGATGCTTTTGAACTTTTAAAATTTTAGCATGGACAAGATTTGAAGAGTGCAAAGAAATTATTGGTGTTGTTTTAGAGTATGTTAGAGATATCTATGTCCAAATATGAAACTATGTCATGTTGATGGTTCATCGATGAAGGAGACTGTCCCAATTGTCGATGGCCTAATTCGTCTAATGTGGCTCCCCTCGCTCTTGATTGGTGTTATCTCTTCCCCTTTCAGTCCACCAATATTCTTGTTCCTGGGACCAAAATCACTAAATGGAGATATGTCCACTGCCTCTAAGAAAGGTCACTTGGGGATGATTGTGGACAGCACTATCAATCACTTCATTCAACCTTTGGCAATTAAGTAGTGTGGTCGTACTCCCAGTCGGAAGCACAAAACAAACGAGAAGGTGGATTGTGTGATCTCCACTTATACACTTTAGATTTCTTTAGCACCTAATTCTCCTCTAATATATGTTGGTGCAGGCAGCACCTAAGTCAAACCTGGGTTTTGATAATGACAAAGGGTTCAGAAGTTAAGATGTTATTGGTGTCTAATATGTTTACTAAGTGTGCAGGAAAGAAGCCCTAGGTACACTAGGCAAAGAAGTCCTGATCAAGGACTGGGCAAGAAGACATGACGGGAAGTCGGGCAAAGAAGTTCTGGTCGTGGACTGGGCACGAAGTCCTAGCAAAGGGCTGGGCACCGAAGACCTGACCGGAAGTTGGGCACGAAGACCTGGTCAGGTGGATCGGGCAAAAGTCCAACCGGAGGAGCCGGTTGGCAAAAGGTAAACTCTCCTGAGAGGAGTAGGTGAGGGCGCGTTCCCCGTTAAGGGAACAGTAGGCGTCGGTTCGACCTAGGGTTCCATTTGGGAGACCCGAAGTCAGAACCAAGACAGCTATGGCTGTAAATATTGACTAATATTCTTGCTTTGGTTGTTTTGGAACTAACCTTGGTTGCAGGACCGAAGGAGTGTGTGTCTGCAGCTCAGAATGCCCCAAAGGAAGGGGGTAAGAAGCTGGGCTAGGCGCCCGGGAGGTCCCGGGTGCCCAAGGTCAAAGCCAAACAAGCAAAGAAGCAAGAACGCTTCGAAATCACACTGGGCTAGGCACCCGGGAGGTCCCAGGCGCCCAAGGTCAAAGTCAAAGAGTAATCGAAGAAAAATCAGCCACGAAGCCAGTAGACCAAGTCATGCTAGGCGCCCAGGAGGTCCTGGGCGCCCTAGTCAGCTCCAAAGGCCGATTTGAAGGGGATAATCGCTGACCGAGCTGCGGATGAAGGTTCTCCGATCTGAAGGCACGTGTCAGGCGCCCCCAGGAGCACTATAAAAGGGGCTCGACCCCAAGGCTTCAAGAACACAACTTTCTAACGCCTCCAAGCTTTTCGTTCAAGCGCTCTGCTCCGACAAACTCCGATCTCGAGATTCTTGCACCGACGACGACCCTCTGCTCCGAAGTACGATCCACATCGGGCATCGGTAACGAAAAGTGTAACTCTTTTATTTACTGCAATATTCTTGTACCAAAATCTGTAAACCTTTGCGCGATTATAGAATTGCCCGTAGTAAACGGTCAAGGACCGTGGGCCTTGGAGTAGGAGCCGACCGCGACTCCGAACCAAGTAAAAGACTTGTGTTCTTTGTGTGATTGTTTTATTTTCCGCTGCATTTACTCTTTCCTTAATCCAAAGAAAAAGTTTTAACGATATTCACCCCCCCCCTCTTCTATCGTTTTTCTCGATCCAATAAGTGGTATCAGAGCGGGGCAGCTCAAATTTGGTGCAACCACCAATTTGGGAGTTTTTTTGGATTTTTACAAAAATTTTAATTTCTTTTAAGACCAAATCTTTATCGTTAATCGAAGTTGGTGCAACACCACTCAATCGTTTCATTTTAACTATTTTATTCCCGCACTACTAATCCAAGACCAAGTCTTGGGACAATTTTTTTTGTTATTACTTTAGAAATTCTAAATGGCCATGCAAGAGGGTTTCAGTACAGCCAGACCGCCACTCTTCAGTGGGGAGAATTTCTCCTACTAGAAGAGTCAGATGGAAGTCCACATGAAAACTCAAGTGGACATATGGATCATAATCCAATCTGGTCTGGAAATCCCGAAAAATACTGAAGGAGTGGCACAGCCTTACACAGAATGGGATGCCTCGCTGAAAAAGAAAATCGAGGCTGATGCTAAAGCAACCCAGACACTCCAATGCGGTCTTACCAAAGAAGAGTTGAACCGAGTGGGACCATTCAACAGTTCAAAGGAACTCTGGGGTAAGTTGATCGAATTGCACGAAGGAACCTCCGACACCCGAATCAGCAAGAGGGACCTACTGCTGAACAATTTATACACAATCAAAATGAACGACGGCGAGTCAGCAGCCCAGCTTAGGGGTGAGTAAAACTTCGGAAAAACCGAATTAACCAAACCGAACTGATCAAATTTTAGAATTCAGTTCGGTTAATTCGATTTTCGGTTTTTTTCTCGAAATTTGGTTCAATTTTCGATTTTCAATTTTGTAATTCGGTTAAACCGAATAAGAATATTAATTTAATTATTTTTATTTAAAAATATAATTAAATTAAATAAAATCATTGTTTTTTAATTAAAATCGAATAAAATTTTAAAAGTTCGGTTAATTCGGTTAAAAATCGAATTAACCGAGATTTTATCGGTTCGGTTTTCTCGGTTTTTATTATGAAATTCGGTCGGTTCAGTTTTTTTGAAAAATTTCGGTTTATTCGGTTTTCGGTCTATTCGGTTCGGTTTAGTTCAGTTTTAACCGAATGCTCACCCCTAGCCCAGCTCCACGCCAGAATCCAGGAGTTGATGAACGATCTACATACAATCGGTCACAAGGTAGAAAATCGTAACCTGATCAGGTATACCCTAAACGTCATCCCGAGAAATACTTTGTGGGCATCTATGGTAGATGCGTACAAAGTTTCAAGGGATCTTTCCAAAATCAAATTAGACGTGTTATTTTCTGAACTTGAATTACATGAGCAGACTAACTGCACCTTAGACGAGAAAGGCATTGCTTTTGTTGCAGGCAAAACAGGAAAGGTGGCCAAGAAGAAGTCTCAACCTGCACCCGAGTCTGACTCAGACTCAGACTCAGAAGACAGCGAAGGGGATCGACCCAAGCTGGTGCGGCTAGCCCGGGACTACTACAAGGAATTGAAGAATCAGACCAACAGAAGAAAAGTCATTCAAGCAACATGGGACGAGTCTTCATCCGAAGAAGAAGAAGAGGCCCCACAATCGAACCTGCTCGCCTTGACTGCTTCGGAAGAAATCGACACCGGATCAGAATCGGAACCGGACGATGGAAAGCTCACCATTTCAGAAGACGGCAAAATAACTGTAAGTGGTTATTCAAAAACTGAATTAGCAGAATTAATTGCTTACCTATCTAGTAACTTGGCAAAAGCCAAAATTTGAGTCGAGTCTCTCCAACAGGAAGTAAAACTCCTAAAAGAGGGCGCTGACTCTAGATCTTTGACTGAGAAGGTTTAAGAAGAAACCTCTACTCAAGTTGAAAAGCTTGAGAAAGAGAACTCCTCCTTGAAAACTTAAGTCAAGAACCTTAGAGTAGCCTTGGAACGATTCACTTCGGGTTCCAAGGGTCTTGATATGATCCTTGGAAAACAGAAGTCCGTTCTAAATCGATTCGGGTTAGGGTATCGAACCAAGGCTAGACAAAGGTCATATTATGTTGTACTGAATCAGTCGAGACCCAAAGTTCAGGCATGGGTACCCAAACATTGCCTGAGCAACCAAGCTGGACCAAACAAGTATTGGATCCCCAAGGACAAGATTCATATCTTGCCTAATCATTACCGTGGCTTTAGTCCAAGGGGAGCCAACTTAAAAACCATTTTTATATTTAAATAAATTCTTTTTCTTATTGTAAAATTGCATACTTGCTTGTTTATTTATTTACTGCAATTTACTATGCTTAGACCTAGGATTGGTTAGATTAAGGACTAAACCGATTAACTGAAATTTGAACAACATAGTATTGGGTGGAGGTGAGATGATAGTACGTTAGGGAAGCCATTTTGGCAGAACTAGCCGAAGCTACCGATCCAAGACCCAAACTAGTTAAACCAAAATCTTTCAAGGAGTAACTTGAAAATGGATTTTCAATAAAAGGCTTTGTCAAGGAAAGGGTTGATGATCCAATAAGGCTACTGCCAAAAAAGGCCTAGTGCCTCACCAAGACCTGGAAGCCGATTATTGAAAACCAAATTCACTTTACTATTGTCAAATTTGAATCTAACACAGATTTCAATTAATCTTAGATTCAACCATTATTTTCAAAAATAATTTTTAAAACATAATTAATTAGTTTTTCAAAATTAAGTTAATTTTTCAAAACTAATCATAGTTTTTCAAAATAAAATCTTTACTTCTATTAAAAACTATCTCACAAAAACCCATAAGTTAACGTGATTGATAACTCTAGAATGGGTGAGACAGACTAGGTTGTGAAAATCAATTTAGGCTATCCTTGATTCTAATTTGATCCAAATCAACAAACTCTTTATGTGTAGGATCATAAAGATTTGGACCAATGGATGTTAGATAGCAGGTGCTCCAGACACAAGACTGGGGACAAATTGAAATTCACCAAACTCAAGTTCAAGAACCTAGGCTCAGTAGCATTTGTCAACAATGCTACACTCAAAGTCATTGGGTCAGGTAACATTGAACTCAAATCTGATTTTGTCATTAAAAAGGTACTTTTGGTTGAAAACTTTAAATTTAACTTGCTTAATATAAGTCAATTGTGTGATACTGGCTATGTAGTTACCTTTACCAACTCTAACTGCTTGATTAGAAACTTGCAAGACTTAGAAATCATGCTTAAGGGCACTAGGAAAAATAATGTTTACACTATAAACCTACCCCTAGTACCTAAATGCCTCTTAACTCAGTTAGAAGAGTCAAACCTCTGGCATAGGAGATTAGGTCACACTAATCTGAGATTAATTTCAAAAATCACCCAACTTGGCCTAATTAAAGGAATACCTAAAATTAAGAACCATGAAAACATAATATGTGAATCATGCAACCAAGGTAAACTAACCAGGTCTAATCACAAACAAATTCAATCAGACCTAACTCAAACCTCACTTGAGCTCCTGCACCTTGACCTATTTGATTCACATGGAGCCAAGTCACTAAGTGGAAACCGATACTGCTTAGTAATTATTGATGATTACTCTAGGTTTACTTGGGTTAGGTTCCTAGAAACTAAAGATGAAACCCTAAACCTATTTATTGATTTTTGTAAGTTAATTGAAAATCAAAACGATGTCAAAATCAAAAGACTTAGGAGTGATCATGGGGGAGAGTTTGAGAATCAACTGTTCGAGGAATTTTATAGAATAAACGGGTATATACACGAATTTTCGCGTCCTAGAACCCCCCAGCAAAATGGGATAGTAAAATGGAAAAATAGAACCTTATAGGAAGTCGCTAGGACTATGTTCAATGAATTCAACCTAGCTAACCAATTTTGGGCAGAAGCAATTAGCATGGCTTGCTATATCCAAAATAATGTCCTAATTAACAAACGACATAATAAAACTCCCTATGAATTATACTACCATAGACTTCCAAACCTACATTACCTAAGGGTCTTTGGGTGCAAAGTCCATATCCTAAACACCAAGGACTATCTAGGTAAATTCCAGTCTAAGTCAACCCCAGGGGTCTTCTTAGGATATTCGACAACAAGCAGGGCCTATAGGGTCTACAATAAACAAACTAACAAAATTGATGAAACAACAAATCTAATATTTGATGAGGAAACTAATTCAAAATCTAATAACCCAGATTTAAATCCATCAAATAGTGATCACGAAGATAATGAACAAATTATTGAACCACTAATTGAACCCCTAAATGAACTAACTACTGAGTCAATTGAACCAATAATTGAACCAACCCAAGTAGTTGAACCAAATACTGAACCAAACCGTCCAGCCGGACCTGAGACTGAACCAAGTTCTAGAAAAACTAAGAAACCCAGACTTAGTCACCCAAGTGATCAAATTGTGGGTGATCCAACCTTAGGAGTCAGAACTAGGTCTTTCTATAGAAATCTTAGTCAGATTGCACTAATTTCAAAAATTAAACCTAAGACTATAGAGGAAGCCTTACCTGATCCTGATTGGATCATAGCAATGCAAGAGGAGTTAGCCCAATTTGAAATGAACCAAGTCTGGGAACTAGTACCTAAACCTGAGGGCAAATCCATTATTGACACTAAGTGGGTTTTTAGGAATAAGCTAAATGACCAAGGGGAAATAGTTAGAAATAAAGCTCGCTTAGTAGCTAAAGGGTTCGGTCAAGTTGAAGGGTTAGACTATGACGAAACCTATGCCCCAGTAGCCAGACTTGAGTCCATTAGAATATTGCTAGCCTTTGCAGCTCATAAAGGATTTAAACTCTACCAAATGGATGTAAAGTCAGCTTTTCTAAATGGATTTATTAGAGAAGAAATCTAAGTAGGACAACCCCCCAGTTTTGAGGACTTAGAAAAGCCTGACCATGTTTACAGACTCAATAAGGCACTGTATGGACTAAAACAAGCACCTAGGGCATGGTATGAACGCCTATCAACCTACCTCATTTCTAAGGAATTTAAACAAGGACAAATTGACTCAACTCTTTTCATTAAGACCTTAGAAAAAGACATCTTTATTGTCCAAATCTACGTAGACGATATAATTTTTGGATCCACTAACTCAAATTTCTTAAAAGAATTTGTAAAAATAATGAAAAACGAATTCGAAATGAGCTTTGTTGGTGAGCTCAACTTCTTTTTAGGATTACAAATCAAGCAAACTAGGGATGGAAATTATGTCCATTAATCCAAATATGCTAAGGAGTTAATAAAGAAATTCAAAATGGATAACTCCACAAGTATAAGTACCCCTATGACCACAAATGTAAAAATAGATAGTGACCCTGATGGTAAACCCGTAGACCTTAAACTATATAGAAGTATGATTGGTAGTCTACTTTACCTTACAGCCAGCAGACTTGATATCCTTTTTGCTGTAGGAATGTGTGCCAGATACCAAACCTGTGCTAAGGAAACGCACTTAGCAACCCTAAAAAGAATACTTAGATACATCAAGGGCACCCTAAATGTAGGGATTTGGTATCCTAGGACCTCAACTTTTGACCTGTCAGGATACTCGGATTCTGACTATGTTGGTTGTAAACTAGATAGAAAGAGTACAAGTGGAAGCTGTCAACTTTTAGGAAATAGTCTAGTAAGTTGGTGTAGCAGAAAGCAACACTGTGTAGCTCTATCCACAATTGAAGCTGAGTATGTTGCTTTAGGAGAGTGTGTAGCACAACTCTTATGGATGATGCACACTCATAAAGACTTCCAGCTTGACTACACTCAAACCCAAGTCTACATTGATAATATAAGTTCAATTAATCTAACTAAGAACTCAATCCAACACTCTAGAAGTAAACACATAGAAGTTAAACACCACTTCGTAAGAGATCATGTAGCCAGGGGTGAGATAGTCCTTAAGCATGTAGACTCAAAATCTAACTTAGTTGATATATTCACCAAACCCCTCCCTGAGTCTGAGTTTAGCTTACTAAGAAAGCAGTTAGGGTTATGCTTGGTAGAATAGGACTGCTCTAATTATATTTTTTTCAAAAACTATTTTATTTTCTACAAAATCATTTCTTTATTTTCTTTATTTATTTAAAATAATTTTTCTGACTTAGCTTTTTTTAAAACTTACCCCTTCAAAACTAGGGTTTTTTCATAAAATGGACTTAGCTTAGGCCCTAACCCTAGAATTGCATGCACTTATAGATCTAGAAGCCAGCATCTCACAAACACCTTAGGATACTTTTGATTGATAACCTAGAATAGGTTAAGATGCTTAGGTCTATGGCTTGATTCAATATGCTTTAAGTCAGTGCATCTGCAGTAATTGGGGCACTAAATACCAAATAAACAGTAATTAGGTTAAGTGTTAAGCTTAGAAAATCTAACTTGATCAGATCACTTAACTTGACTAACCCTAGCGAAAGCTGCTATTTATAACAGTCAGTAAGTAGTTAATTGGGTTAGACAGGACCCGAAAGCAAAAATTCAAATTAATTTGGTCTAGTTTAAACTTAGAATTGGTTCAGTATAACATCTTACTTTGATTACTCATTTTTTTGCTATATTTTTTTGATATATGGCAAAGGGGAAGAGATTGGAAAGGAGAGAAAAGAAGGTTTCAAAATTTAATTTTTTTCTTCAAAATTAAATCTTTTTTTTCCAAAAACTTTTATCTCTTGTTTTAAAAAAGTAAAGTTCTTTAAGTACTTAAGTTCTTTTCGAAAGTTAATTTTCTAAGTACTTATTCTGAAAATTTTCTGAATATTTTTCTAAGTTATAAATTTAAAATTGTACTTGAAAAATATTTCTAAGTATTTAAACTAATTGAAAAATATTTCTAAGTATTTAAACTACTTGAAAAATATTTCTAAGTATTTAAACTACTTGAAAAATATTTCTAAGTATTTAAACTGCTTGAAAATTTTCTAAGTATTAAAACTTCAGAATAAGTTTAGAAAATTTTCTAAAGTGCAAAAACTAAGTATTTTGGAAATTATATTCGAAATTACTTGCTTTCAAAAATTATTCTAAGTACTTACTCTAAATCTTTGGTGAAAATTTTTTCTAAGTGCAAAGTTTAAAATTCTCTTGAAAATTTTTCAAGTGCCCAACTCAAAATATTTTTGAAAAATATTTTCTAACTTAAAAACCTTTTCTTGAAAATTTTCTAAGTATTGAAAACCTGAAAAACGTTTCACTTTTAGACTTAGAAACTTTTTCAAAAACCCCACGAACTTTTGAAAAACTCAGGGGGAGATTTCTTCCAGGGGGAGGAAATTAACTTTGGTAGTTTACCTACTTATCTGTATGATTAACTTAACTTTTTGAACCGGGTTGTCATAAATCAAAAAGGGGGAGATTGTTGGTGCAGGCAGCACCTAAATCAAACCTAGGTTTTGATAATGGCAAAGGGTTCAGAAGTTAAGATCTTATTGGTGTCTAATGTGTTTACTAAGTGTGCAGGAAAGAAGCCCTAGGTACACTAGGCAAAGAAGTCCTGGTCAAGGACTGGGCAAGAAGACCTGACCGGAAGTCGGGCAAAGAAGTCTAGGTCGAGGACTGGGCACGAAGTCCTGGCAAAGGGTTGGCACTGAAGACCTGACCGAAAGTTGGGCACGAAGACCTGGTCAGGTGGATCGGGCAAAAGTCCAACCGGAGGAGCCGGTTGGCAAAAGGTAAACTCTCCTGAGAGGAGTAGGTGAGGGCGCGCTCCCCGTCGAGGGAACAGTAGGCGTCGGTTCGACCTAGGGTTCCATTTGGGAGACCCGAAGTCAGAACCAAGACAGCTACGGCTGTAAATATTGACTAATATTCTTGCTTTGGTTGTTTTGGAACTAACCTTGGTTGTAGGACCGAAGGAGTGTGTGTCTGCAGCTCAGAATGCCCCAAAGGAAGGGGTAAGAAGCTGGGCTAGGCGCCCGGGAGGTCCCGGGCGCCCAAGGTCAAAGCCAAACAAGCAAAGAAGTAAGAACACTTCGAAATCACACTAGGCTAGGCGCCTAGGAGGTCCCGGGCGCCCAAGGTCAAAGCCAAAGAGTAATCGAAGCAAAATCAGCCACAAAACCAGCGGACCAAGTCAAGCTAGGCGCCCAGGAAGTCCCGGGCGCCCCAGCCAGCTCCAGAGGCCAATTCGAAGGGGATAAGTGTTGACCGAGCTCCGGATGAAGGTTCTCCGATCTGAAGGCACGTGTCAGGCGCCCCCAGCGAATCAGGCGCCCCCAGGAGAACTATTAAAGGGGCTCGACTCCAAGGCTTCAAGAACACAACTTTCTAACGCCTCCAAGCTTTTCGTTGAAGCGCTCTGCTCCAGCAAACTCCAATCTCGAGATTCCTGCGCCGACGACGACCCTCTGCTCGGAAGTACGATCCACATCGGGCGTCGGTAACGAAAAGTGTAACTCTTTTATTTACTGTAATATTCTTGTACCAAAATCTGTAAACATTTGCGCGATTATAGAATTGCCCGCAGTAAACGGTCAAGGACCATGGGCCTTGGAGTAGTAGCCGACCGCGACTCCGAACCAAGTAAAAGACTTATGTTCTTTGTGTGATTGTTTTGTTTTCCACTGCATTTACTCTTTCCTTAATCCGAAGAAAAAGTTTTAACGATATTCACCCCCCCCCCCCCTCTATCGTTTCTCTCGATCCAACAATATATGGATAGCTTTCTCCTTGGGCACCTTCAATGGGGCATAGTGGGAGAAAGGTCGAAATGCCCCCTCCTTCGACACGGTCAGCAGGTGGGGTTGCCGACCTATGGTGGTTCCTTTTGGCATATTGTGTTTCTTCTACGTTGAAGTACTTCATTTGTCCCAAGAGATTGTCATAGACGGTTGGAGGCTTTTAACCAAAGGTAAAAAAAGAAGTCTCTTTCTAGTAATCCCTAAGAGAATGCACTAGTAAGGATTTCTAAAGTAGCTGTAGACACCTCCCGAGCAGCTTGGGTAAAGTGCTGGATGTATTCCCCCAAGGTCTCCCACCTCTGTTGCTTCAATGAGAAGATACTGAGGAACTCCTTAGGATACCACTTGTTGATGAAGTGGTGCAAGAATACCGTGTTGAAATCCTCAAAAGATCGAATGGACCCTAGCATCAACCAATTAAATCATTGTTGAGCTGGCATCACTACAGTAGTTCAAAAAATAGCATTTCACCCCCTTTGAGTAATAGTGCAGAAGAGCAACATATTCGAAAGAGCATAAGTAGTTCTCAAGGTTCATGGACTCAATGTATTCGTTGATATGTAGAAATCGAAATTAACTGTAATTCCTTTACCAAACATATCCTTCGAGAAGGGTGTGTCTTGGCAAGCTCCTCTGTCTTTCTCATCTCCACCAGACTTGCAACTAGAACTCTTCCAAGAGTCTTATGAGGTGGTTTGCTAGCGGTCAATTCTCGAGATAGCTCTTCTTGGTAAGTCAAGATCTTGTTTGGACCTCTTGAGATAGACTTGCCGTCAAAGGAGCTCTTCAATTATGGTCAATACTAACCGACTCTAGCTTTCAGTTGTTAAGGGAGGGACCAATGACTCAAGGGGCATCGTTGGACCTCTTGTTAGCTTTATGGCCCACGTGGATATAAAGTTATGTGGCCCACGTTGATGTAAATTATGATAGATCGAATAGCGTGCTTGAGGGGGGGTGAATAGCACTTTTCGTTGAATTCTCTACAAGATTGTTAACGCAGCAGAAATAATAATATGCAAAGGACAAGAAAGAACAATGCTAACAGTCAGAATTTACTTGGTATCCACCCGAATGGGTGACTAATCCAAGGATCCACGCACGTACTCCACCTCCACTAAGAAAAATCTCCTTCAGGTGGAGAAACCTTTACAGCGGTGTTGTCTTCCTCTTTACAGAATACAATGATTGGAGAGAGAGGATGATGAGAGGACTTTTTGCACGAGCAGCACTTCGTTACAGTATGAAACTATATCGTTCAAATGCAAAAAGGTCCTCTTTTTATAAGAGAACAGGACAACCTCACAGGCTGTCCAGACCCGCACCAGTCGACTGCCCCTGGGGCAGTCGACTGGTCTAACATTAATTGCTAGCCAACGGCTAGTTTTGGGGTGTTACCAGTCGACTGCCCCTAGGGCAATCGACTGGTCCGAGTTGAAAACTCTCTGTGAGTTTTGGCAGTCGACTGCCCTGCCTCTCAGCTCAGTTTCAGCCACTCTGAACCTTCTCCTTCACGTGTGCCTTCAGGTTCACTCCCTTGGCTCGCCCCTTGAAGTCATCTTCCTCTGGCTCTCGTCCCTCGGATGCGCACACAAGCCTTCCCTTGGCTTGTCTCCATGCCACCCTTCACTTGTGCCCTTGAAGTTCTCTTCCCGGCTTGCCCTTGGAGTCCTCCTCCCTCGGCTCTCGTCCCTCGGATATGTTCACCATGTGTGATTCTCCAAGTCCTGAAAACTCAATCACACATATCAAATACAACATAACACCCTAACCTTAAACATATTCACACACACACATCAAAACCATGATCTTCCAATCATTCTAGGGTCGATTGCCTCTATAAATTATTTATATACATCATATCTATAAAATATCTAATTTACAGATATGATCTAATTTATGGTTTAAATATTTAATATTTATCTAAAGTATTGGTCAGATGAAAAGTTCATATTTATCTAAAGAATTGGTCAGTTGAAAAGTTCATCTACACGTTGATAGAACGTGTAAGTTATCTAAAACTGATTATTAGAAATGGTCATCTTTCTCCTTATAAAAGAATAACAAAGAGGTCATTATCTATCAATCAAAGGGAAACAACTCTGTGCATAAAGATAAGAGAAGAAAGAGAAATCGATTTCTTGGTGCTTCTACAGAGAGACATCTATGGCTACTCAAGGTACAATTATATCGTATATGAATAATGGTGTGATAATCATGAAGTTCTAAGATCCATGAGTTTTTAATCTCATCGGGTTTTTCAACATCTCATGAATTTTATATAATTAACATTATAATTAACATGTGGTATCAGAGCGTGGTTTAAGAACTCATGATTTTCCTTTCATCATGTTATAATTCATAATTATGTTCCGCTGTCATGACTTGATTTTTCTTTCGTCATGTTATAATTCATAATTATGTTCCGCTGTCATGATTTTCCTTTCGTCTATGATTATAATTCATAATTATATTCTCAAGCCATGGGAATAAGCTTTGCCTTCATAATTAGTTATGTGTGAATTGATCAAAGTCTACGCTCATCAAAATTTCTAACTCAGCAGTGATGTCGGACTATAATATTCTTTCTGTACAAACATATTATATTACGAATTGTGACTTTATGAAACTAATGGTGATAACATAACATATGCGGTTATATAATTTGAATTTATTTTATGTTGGTTTGTTAATCACCAAAGTGATCTTACCATAAAGTTAATAAATTCTAAATTATACAATCAAACTTTAATTACCTATAAGTGTATGATAACTTGTAGTTATAGGTAATTAAAATTCATAACTGCAAGGCATTTAAAAATCACCCAAAGGCTGATCGTTCTTCCTTACAGCTTATGAATATGACGTGTGGTAATTAATATATTATGTTAGATATTTTGTATATCCAAAGATAACAAAAGAATGTCTCTTTAATATTTCAATTACCAAATTTCAATAAATCATTAAGCATGATATTGTCTATATACTGTTGGATCATCCAAAGATGAACATCAGTACACACTAATATCTATTTTCACTGAATCTATAATTAACATGTGATTATTATATTATTCTTGCAGTACCTATTCCTGTTTCGTTTCAGTCGCATGCTTCGTCTATTTCAATGTTTAATGGTCTCAACTTTCTTGATTGGTGTGAACAAATTCAATTTCATGTTGGTGTTTTGGGTCTTTATTTGTCACTCCGAGTTGAGAACCCCATTGCTATTACTGACACTAGCAGTGATGAAGAAAAGAGCATTCATGATGCTTGGGAGAAATCAAATAGACTAAGTCTAATTTTATGCAAATGAGTGTGGCAAACAATATTAAGTCTGCTATTCCTCAAACTGAAAGTGCTAAGGAATTCATGAAACTTGTGGGAGAGCGTTCCCAAACTGCTGATAAGTCTCTTGCTAGGACATTAATGGCTACTTTAACCACCATAAAATTTGATGGTTCTCGTAGCATGCATGAGCATGTTATTGAAATGACGAACATTGCAGCAAGACTTAAGTCCTTGGGAATGAAAGTGGATGAGAATTTCCTTGTTCAATTTATTATAAACTCATTACCAGCTGAGTATGGTCCATTCCAAATGAACCATAACACCATGAAAGATAAATGGAATGTGAATGAACTTCACAGTATGTTGGTTCAGGAAACAAGACTGACGAATCAAGGAACTCATTCCATTCATCTCATGACCAATCAAGGAGCTGGAAAGAAAACTGGAAGAAAGAATGTTAAAGGCAAACAAAGGCTACATAAAGTGAATGAGTCATCTGTTCGACTCAAAGAAAAGGAACACAACAACCTTAAGTGTCGATTTTGCAGAAAACAAGGACACTTTCAAAAGGATTGCCTGAAACGTAAGGCATGGTTTGAAAAGAAAGGTATGTTTCATACTTTCGTATGTTTTGAATCAAATTTAGTTGAAGTTCCTAATAATACATGGTGGCTTGATTCTTGTTGTACGACTCATGTTTCAAATTCGATGCAGGGATTTCTTACGACCCGAATCACAAATCCAAATGAAAAATATGTCTATATGGGTAATCGAGTCAAAGCTCCAATGGAAGCCATTAGAAATTATCATTTAATCCTAGATACTGGGCATCATTTAGATTTGTTTGAAACCTTTTATGTACCTTCTGTTTCCCGCAATTTAGTTTCATTATCAAGACTTGATTCAATTGGATATTGTTTTAAATTTGGAAATGGTTGTTATAGTTTGTTCAAACAAAATCTTTTTATTGGTCCTGGTATTCTTAATGATGGTTTATACAAGCTTAGACTTGATAATCTCTTTGTTGAGCCCCTTTTAACCTTGCGTCATAATGTTGGAACTAAGCGTGGTTTAGTAAATGAAAGGTCTGCTAACTGTGGGATCGGATTGAAACGATAGAGGGGGGGTGAATATCGTTCGACAAAATTCTTCGGAAATCGTAAGAGTAATTGCACAGCGGAAAAGAAAAACCAATGCTAATACATTTGTTTTTACTTGGTTCAGAGTCGCGGTCAGCTCCTACTCCAAGGCTCATGGTCCTTGACCGTTTACGACGGGCAATTCTATATTTTGTCAAATAATTACAAGTAGAAGTTCGAATATAGAATAAAAGATTCCAACAATTAAACTAACTTATACCGACGATCAAAACATCGGAGTGTCGTAGCCGCGGGTCGTCATTGGCGCTTGAATCTTGAGCACGGGGCGTTTCGGAGCAGAGCGCATCGAAGAATGCATTGGAAAATGTTGTTCTGAATCCTAGGGGTGAACCCCTATTTATACTACGTAGCTGGGCGCCTGTGTTGATGGGGGCGCCTAACACGTGTCCTGTTCTGCGAGAAACTCAATCCGCAGACTTGGCCAGCGCTTATCCCCTCAATCAGGGCGCCTGAGCTAACTGGGGCGCCTGTGTTAACACAGGCGCCTCAATGACTGATTCAGAGGCTTGCGTGGCAGTTTGCTTCAAGTGCTTGGAATAGCCCTTCACTGGGGCGCCTGTCTCAACACAGGCTCCTAGCCCAGTAGGGTGCCTCACTCCATTGAGGCGCCTGAGTGCAGAAAACTTCATCCCTTCGTTCCTGCAACCAGGGTTAGTTCCAAAACACAACAAGCATATAAATGATATAAATTAAACCATGATTTACAACCTGAGCTGTCTTGGTTCTGACTTTGGGCTTCCCAAATGGAACCCTAGATCGAACCGACGCCTAATGTTCCCTCCTAAGGGGAACGCGTCCTCACCTACTCCTCTTAGGAGAGTTTACCTGTTTGCCAACCGGCTCCTCCGGTTGGACTTTCGCCCAGCTTCACTCACCAGGTCTTAGTGCCCAGCTTCACTCACCAGGTCTTAGTGGTCAGCTTCACTCACCAGGTCTTAGTGCTCAGCTTCACTCACCAGATCTTAGTGCCCAATTCATAGAACCAGGACTTAGTGCCTAGTGTACCTAGGACTTTTCCTGCATACTTGATTAGCCTTGTTAGATCACAAAACACCTTAACTTCTAAACCCTTTGTCATTATCAAAATACAGGTTTGACTTTGGTGCTTCCGGCACCAACAATCTCCCCCTTTTTGATTTATGGTAACACGGTTCAAAAAGTTAAGAAAAACATTTTATAGCACATCTAACAAGCAAGATTATCTAAAAAATACTTAAAATAATTTTCAATTATCTCCCCCTGAAATAAACATTCTCCCCCTCAAACAAGCATTCTCCCCCTCAAACAAGCATTCAGTTTTTGTAAAACTTCTAAGTGCTTTTAAGTTTGACTAAGTGTTTTGCAAAAACATTTTTACCAAAAAAACTTTTTAAACTTAGACAATTATCCACTTAGACAAGTTTTGCAAGCCTAAATTTTGGTTTAAAAAAAATTTACTTACAAGGCTTTGTAATAAGAATTTTACAAAAAAAATTAATCAAAATTTAAAAGGGTTTCAATTTTTGCACACTTAGAAAGATTTTGCTTAAGACCAGTTTGTGAAAAAAATATTTTACTTGAATCAAAAACTCTTAAGGAATTTTTAAACAAGTTTTCGCAAAGATTTGTTCTCTAAGATAAACTTTACTTAGAAACATTTGCTAAAAAATTCAAAAGGTTTTTGCTCAGACAAACTTTGTTTACTAAAGAAAATTTTACTTAGAAATATATAGAAAAATGCTCTTCGAAACTTTTGAAACACTTAGAAATTTTTGAAAGCTCTTAGAAATACCTAGAAGAAAATTTTGAAGTACTTAAAAACTTTGAAGCACTTAGACAAAATTTTCAAGCACTTAGAAGAAATTTGAAGTACTTAGAAAAAATTTGAAGCACTTAGAAATTTTGAAGCACTTAGACATTTTACTTTACTTTTTGAAGCAGAGAAACAATTTGAAAAAAAAAAATCTCTCTCTTTTCTCCTTTCTCTTCCCCTTTGCCATATATCAAAAAAATTGATAACAACTATTGCAAGTTAATTTTGAAATAGAGCTAGTTACAAAATTGGATGTCTGTATTGAACCAACTCTAGTGAAGTCAAGCAAAACAAACCAATTAATCTGACTTCGTTCGAGTCCTGTCTAACCCAGTTAGCTACTTACTAACTATTATAAAACAGTAGTTTTCACTAGGGTTAGTCATGTTAAGTGATCTGATCAAGTTAGATTTGCTAAGCTTGAACACTTAACTTGATTGCTGTTCAATTTGTATTTATCGCCCCAATTACTGCAGATGCACTGACTTAAAGCATCTTGAATCAAGACATACACCTAAGCATCTCAACCCAGTCTAGGTTATCACTCAAAGTACCCTAATGTGCTTGTGAGATGCTGGCTTCTAGATCTATAGGTGCATGCAGTTTTAGGGTTAGGGCCTAAGCTACGTCCATTTTGCTCAAAAACCCTAGTTTTGAAGGGGGTAAATTTTTGAAAAACTAAGCCAGAAAATCATTTTAAATTTCAATAACTTGATGAAAGAAATGATTTTAAAGAAATTTAAATTCTAAAAAAAATTGAAAATTGAACAAATTTTTGAAACACAATATAGAATAGTCCTATTCTACTAAGCACAACCCTAACTGCCTTCTTAGTAAGCTAAACTCAGATTCAAGTAAGGGTTTGGTAAAAAGGTCAGCTAAGTTAGATTTTGAGTCTACATGCATAAGTACTATTTCGCCCCTGGCTACATGATCCCTTACAAAATTATGTTTGACTTCAATATGTTTTGTTCGGGAGTGCTGAATTGGATTCTTAGTTAAATTGATTGAACTAATGTTATCAATAAAAACTCGGGTTTGGGTGTAGTCAAGCTGGAAATCCTTAAGAGCGTGCATCATCCATAAAAGATGTGCTACACACTCTCCTATGGCAACATATTCTACTTCGATTGTGGATAAGGCTACGCAGTGTTGCTTTCTACTACACCAGCTGACTAGACTATGTCCTAATAATTTGCAACTTCCACTTTTACTCTTTCTATCTAACTTACACCTAGCATAATCAGAGTCATAATATCCTGATAGTTAAAAAGTTGAAGTCCTAGGATACCAAATCCCTACATTTAGGGTACCCTTAATGTATCTTAGAACTCTTTTTAGGGCTGCTAAGTGGGATTCCTTAGCACAGGTTTGGTATCTAGCACACATTCCTACAGAAAATAAGATATCAAGTCTACTAGCGGTTAAGTACAGTAGGCTACCAATCATACTTCGGTATAATTTCAGGTCAACAGGTTTACCCTCCGGGTCATTATCTATTTTGACATTAGTAGCCATTGGGGTACTTAAGCTTTTAGAATTGTCCATTTTGAATTTCTTTATCAATTCCTTAGCATATTTGGATTGGTGGACATAATTATCATCCCTAGTTTGTTTAATTTGTAGACCTAAGAAGAAATTAAGCTCACCTACCAAACTCATTTCAAATTCACTCTCCATGATTTTTACAAATTCTTTTAGAAAATTAGAGTTAGTAGATCCGAATATTATATCATCAACATATATTTGTGCAATAAAAATATCTTTTTCTAAGGTTTTAACAAAAAGTGTGGAGTCAATTTGACCTTGGTTAAATTCCTTAGAAATTAAGTAGGTTGATAAGCGTTCATACCAAGCCCTAGGTGCTTGTTTTAACCCATAAAGTGCTTTTCTAAGTTTAAATACATATTCAGATTTTTCTAAGTCCTCAAATCCTGGGGTTGTCCTACATAAACTTCTTCTTTAATAAACCATTAAGAAATGCAGACTTGATATCCATTTGGTATAGTTTAAACCCTCTATGGGCTGCAAAAGCTAATAACATTCTAATTGACTCAAGTCTGGCTACTGGGGCATAGGTTTCATCATAGTCTAACCCTTCGACCTGACTAAACCCTTTAGCTACTAAGCGGGCTTTATTTCTAACAATTTCCCTTGATCATTTAGTTTATTCCTAAAAACCCACTTAGTGTCTATAATAGATTTTCCCTCAGGTTTAGGTACTAATTCCCAGACTTGATTTCTTTCAAATTGGGCTAGCTCCTCTTGCATAGCTATGATCCAATCTGGGTCAGGTAGGGCTTCTTCTATAGTCTTAGGTTAATTTTTGAAATAAGTGCGATCTGACTAAGATTTCTATAGGAAGACCTAGTTCTGACTCCTAAGGTTGGATCACCCATAATTTGATCAGAAGGATGATTCAGTCTGGGTTTCTTTGTTCTTCTAGAACTAGGTTCAGCCTCAGGTCCGGCTGGACGGTTTGGTTCAGTGTTTGGTTCAACTACTTGGGTTGGTTCAGTTATTGGTTCAGTTGATACCTCAGTTATTGGTTCAAGTGATAATTCATTTAATGGTTCAATTAGAGGTTCAATTGTTGGTTCATTATCTTCGTGATCAAGATTTGATTGGTTTAAATTTTGATTATCAAATTTTGGTTCAACCTCTTCATCAAAGATTAAGTTGGTTGTTTCTTCTATTTTGTGAGTTTGTTTATTATAAACCCTGTAGGCTCTACTAGTTGTTGAGTATCCTAGAAAGGTCCCTGGGTTGACTTTGATTGGAACTTACCTAGGTAATCCTTAGTATTTAAGATATGAACTCTGCACCCAAAACCCGTTAAATAGTGTAAGTTAGGTAATCTGTGATAATAGAGTTCATAGGGGGTTTTATTGTACCTTTTATTAATTAGGACCCTATTTTGGATATAACATGTTGTATTTACCGCTTCTGCCCAAAATTGGTTAGCTAGGTTATATTCTTTGAGTATGGTTCTTGCGGCTTCCTCGAGGGTTCTATTCTTTCTCTCAACTATCCTATTTTGTTGGGGGGTTCTAGGACAGGAAAACTCATGAATATAACCATTGATTTTGTAAAATTCCTCAAACTTTTGATTTTCAAACTCTCCCCCATGATCACTCCTAAGTCTTTTAATTTTAGTATCATTTTGATTTTCAATTATTTTGCATAAGTCATTAAATAGATTAAAGGTTTCATCCATAGATTTCAAAAACCTAACCCAGGTAAACCTAGAGTAATCATCGATAATTACTAAGCAGTACCGATTCCCCCTTAGTGACTTGGCTCCATATGAATCAAATAGGTTAAGGTGTAGGAGCTCAAGTGTGGTTTGAGTTAAGTCTGATTGAGTTGGTTTATGAGTTGACTTAGTTTGTTTGCCTTGTTTACATGAGTTACAAATTGTGTTTTCAAAGTTCTTGATTTTGGGTACACCTTTAATTAAACCAAGTTGGGTAATTTTAGAAATCAGTTTGACATGAGTGTGACCTAACCTCCTATGTCAAAGGTTAGATTCTTCTAATTGAGTCAAAAAATATTTGGATACTATAGGTAAGTTAATAGTATAGACGTTGTTTTTCCTAGTACCCTTAAGTGTTATCTCTGAGTCTTGGAGGTTTCTAATAAGGCAGTCAGAGTTGGTGAAAGTCACTATGTAACCAGTATCACAGAGTTGACTAATGCTAAGCAAATTGAATTTAAAATTTTCAACCAAGAGTACTTTCTTAATAATAAAGTCATAATTAAGTTCAATGTTACCTGACCCAATCACTTTGAGTGTAGCATTATTGTCAAATGCTACTGAGCCAAGGTTTTTGAACTTGATTTTGGTGAATTTCAATTTATCCCTAGTCATGTGTCTGGAGCATCCACTATCCAACATCCACTGGTCCAAATCTTTATGTTCCTACACATAAATTATGTATTTGATTTGGATCCATTAGAAGTAGGGATAGCTTAAATTAAATTTCACTACCTAGTCTATCTCACCCATATTTAATGTTATCAAACATGTTAACCTTATGGGTTTTGTGAGACAGGTTTAAAAAGGTTTAAATTTTTGAAAAACGATTAATTTTGAAAATGTTGAATTAATTTTGAAAACAGAATTGTTGAGTTTAGGATTATTGATTTTGAAAATATGTTTTAATCTAGGATTAATTGAAATTTGTGTTAGATTCAAATTTATCAAATAGTAAATTGAATTTGAATTTCAAAAATTGGCTTCCAGGTCTTGGCGAGGCACAGAGGCCTTCTTTGGTCGTAGCCTTATTGGAGCAACAACCCTTTCCTTGACAAAGCCTTTTATCAAAATTTCATTTTCAAATTACTTCTTGAAAAATTTTGGTCTAACTAGTTTAGGTCTTGGATCGGTAGCTTCGGCTAGTTCCACCAGACTAAACAGACCGAGTAGGGTACGTCTTACCTTACTTGACCTTATTAGAAAGGCTTCCCTAACGTACTATCATCTCACCTCCACCTAATACTATGTTGTTCAAATTTCAAATAAACCGTTTGTCCTTAAACTATTCCTAAGTCTAAGCATAATAATAACATTGCAAAAAAATAAATAAGCAAGCAGGCAAAAAAATCATCTAATTATAAATATGGTCTTTATATTGGCTCCCCTGACTGAAGCCTCGATAAGGGTTAGGCAAGATGTGAATCTTGTCCTTGGGGATCCAATACTGGTTTGGTCCAGCTTGTTTAGTTAAACACAGCTTAGGGACCCATGCTTGGACTTGGGTTCTAGGTTGGTTCAATACAGAATAATATGACCGTTGTCGCGATTTGGTTCGATAACCTAGTCCGGATCGATTGAGAACGGACTTCTATTTTCCAAGGATCATGTCAAGACCCTTGGAACCCGAAGTAAATCGTTCTAAGGCAACCCTGAGCTCCTTGACTTGAGTTTTCAAGGAGGAATTCTCTTCCTCAAGTTTTTTAACTTGAGTTGAGTTTCCTTCTTGAATTGACTTAGTCAAGAGACTCGAGTTGACTTCCTCTTTCAGGAGTTTTACTTCCTGTCGGAGGGACTCAACCCGGATTTTGGCTTTCGCCAAGTTTCGGGACAGATAAGAAATTAATTTAGATAATTCAGATTCTGGATAACCTCTTACCGTGATTTGTCCGTCCTCCGAGATTGTGAGTCTTCCATTGTTGACATCCTCGTCTGGTTCCGATTCTGATTCAGAGTCGACGCCTTCCAAGGCGGTCAGGGCGAGTAGGTTTACGTGCGGGACTTCTTCTTCTTCGGAGGAGGATGACTCGTCCAAGGTGGCTTGAAGAGCCTTCTTCCTCCGCGCCTTCTTGTTTTCCTTTCGGTTGGGACACTCCGATTTGAAGTGTCCCTTCTGGTTGCACTCGTAGCAGGTGATGTTTCTTTTGCTCTTCTGACTTGTTGAAGGTTCCGCTGGATCTTCCTTTTTCCGTCTTGATTTCTTCTTGTTCGTTTGGTACTTAAGTTCTTTGTAATAATCGCAAGCTAGCCGGACCAATTTGGGATGATCCCCTTCACTGTCGTCTGATTCCGAGTCTAAGTTGGACTCGGGTACTGGTTGAGGTTTCTTCTTCGGAGTTTTTCCCTGAGTTTTACCTGCAACAAAAGCTATACCCATCTCGACCAAAGTAGTATTAGTCTGTTCATGCAGTTCTAACTCAAAAAAATAACTCATCTAATTTTATTTTTGAGAGATTCCTGGAAACCTTGTAGGCATCCACCATAGATGCCCACAGTGAGTTTCTCGGAAATGAATTCAAAGTATACCTTATTAGGTCACGGTTTTCAACCTTGTGACCTATGGTGTGCAGCCCGTTCATCAGCTCCTGGATCCTGGCGTGGAGTTGAGATGCAGTCTTGCCGTCGTGCATCTTATTGTATAGAGTCTGTTGAGCAACAGATCTCTTTTGCTGATTCTGGTGTCAGATGTACCTTCGTGTAGCTCAATCAGCTTATTCCAGAGCTCCTTGGCGCTGCTGAAGGGTCCTACACGGTTCAGCTCCTCTTTTGTTAGGTCGCATTGCAAAGTTTGGGTAGCTTTCGCGTCGGCCTCGATCTTCTTCTTTAGTGGGTCGTCCCACTCGGTATAGTGTTGCACCACGCCTTGTGCATTTTTCGGAATTTTCAGTCCAGACTGGATAATGATCCACATGTCCACTTGAGTTTTCAGGTGGACTTCCATCCTACTTTTCTAGTAGGAGAAATCTTCTCCACTGAAAAGAGGGGGTCTGGCAGTGTTGTATCCCTCTTGCATGGCCATTAGATTTTAACTGAAAAAATTATAACAAAAACACTTGTCCCAAGACTGAGTCTTGGATTAGTAGTGCTGGAAAAAATAGTAATAAAGAAAAATCGAGTGGTGTTGCATCAATCTCGATTAACGAGAAAAATATGAGCGAAAAAGAATTAAAAATTCAAAAATTTGAAAAAAAAATGCTCAACTGGTGGTTGCACCAGGTTTGAGCAACCTCGCTCTGATACCACTTGTGGGATCAGATTGAAACGATAGAGGGGGTGAATATCGTTCGACAAAATTCTTTGGAAATTGTAAGAGTAATTGCACAGCGGAAAAAGAAAAACCAATGCTAACACGTTTGTTTTTATTGGTTCGGAGTNGTTAAATTGATTCTAGTTAAATGAAACTCGGGTTTGGCGTGTAGTCAAGCTTGGAAATCCTTAAGAGTGTGCATCATCCATAAAAGTTGTTGTACACACTCTCCTAGGGCAACATATTCTGTTTCGGTTGTGGATAAGGCTACGTAGTGTTGCTTTCTACTATACCAGCTGACTAGACTATATCCTAATAATTGACAACTTCCACTTGTACTCTTTCGATCTAACTTACACCTAGCATTATCAGAGTCAGAATATCCTGATAGTTCAAAAGTTGAATTCCTAGGATACCAAATCCCTACATTTAGGGTACCCTTAATGTATCTTAGAACTCTTTTTAGGGCTACTAAGTGGGATTCCTTAGCACAGGTTTGGTATTAGCACACATTCCTATAGAAAATAAGATATCAGGTCTACTAGCGGTTAAGTACAGTAGGCTACCAATCATACTTCGGTATAATTTCAGGTCTACAGGTTTACCCTCCAGTTCATTATTTATTTTGACATTAGTAGCCATTGGGGTACTTAAGCTTTTAGAATTGTTCATTTTGAATTTCTTTATTAATTCCTTAGCATATTTGGATTGGTGGACATAATTACCATCCCTAGTTTGTTTAATTTGTAGACCTAAGAAGAAATTAAGCTCATCTACCAAACTCATTTCAAATTTACTCTCCATGATTTTTACAAATTCTTTTAGAAAATTAGAGTTAGTAGATCCATATATTATATCATCAACATATATTTGTGCAATAAAAATATCTTTTTCTAAGGTTTTAACAAAAAGTGTGGAGTCAATTTGACCTTGGTTAAATTCCTTAGAAATTAAGTAGGTTGATAAGCGTTCATACCAAGCCCTAGGTGCTTGTTTTAACCCATAAAGTGCTTTTCTAAGTTTAAATACATATTCAGGTTTTTCTAAGTCCTCAAATCCTCGGGGTTGTCCTACATAAACTTCTTCTTTAATAAACTCATTAAGAAATGCAGACTTGACATCCATTTGGTATAGTTTAAACTCTCTATAGGCTGCAAAATCTAATAACATTCTAATTGACTCAAGTCTGGCTACTGGGGCATAGGTTTCATCATTGTCTAACCCTTCGACCTGACTAAACCCTTTAGCTACTAAGCGGCCTTTATTTCTAACAATTTCCCCTTGATCATTTAGTTTATTCCTAAAACCCCACTTAGTGTCTATAATAGATTTTCCCTCAGGTTTAGGTACTAATTCCCAAACTTGATTTCTTTCAAATTGGGCTAGCTCCTCTTGCATAGCTATGATCCAATCTGGGTCAGGTAAGGCTTCTTCTATAGTCTTAGGTTCAATTTTTGAAATAAGTATGATCTGACTAAGATTTCTGTAGGAAGACCTAGTTCTGACTCCTAAGGTGGGATCACCCATAATTTGATTAGAAGGATGATTCAGTCTGGGTTTCTTTGTTCTTCTAGAACTAGGTTCAGCCTCAGGTCCGACTGGACGGTTTGGTTCAGTGTTTGGTTCAACTACTTGGGTTGGTTCAGTTATTGGTTCAAGTGATAATTCATTTAATGGTTCAATTAGAGGTTCAATTGTTGGTTCAATTGTTGGTTCATTATCTTAGTGATCAAGATTTGATTGGTTTAAATTTTGATTATCAAATTTTGGTTCAACCTCTTCGTCAAAGATTAAGTTGGTTGTTTCTTCTATTTTGTGAGTTTGTTTATTATAAACCCTGTAGGCTCTACTAATTGTTGAGTATCCTAGAAAGGTCCCTGGGGTTGACTTTGATTGGAACTTACCTAGGTAATCCTTAGGATTTAAGATATGAACTCTGCACCCAAAAACCTTTAAATAGTGTAAGTTAGGTAATCTGTGATAATAGAGTTCATAGGGGGTTTTATTGTGCTTTTTATTAATTAGGACCCTATTTTGGATATAACATGTCATATTTACCACTTCTGCCCAAAATTGGATAGCTAGGTTATATTCATTGAGCATGGTCCTTGCGGCTTCCTGGAGGGTTCTATTCTTTCTTTCAACTATCCCATTTTGTTGGGGGGTTCTAGGACAGGAAAACTCATGAATATACCCATTGATTTTGTAAAATTCCTCAAACTTTTGATTTTCAAACTCTCCCCCATGATCACCCCTAATTCTTTTAATTTTAGTATCATTTTGATTTTCAATTATTTTGCATAAGTCATTAAATAAATTAAAGGTTTCATCCTTAGATTTCAAGAACCTAACCCAGGTAAACCTAGAGTAATCATCGATAATTACTAAGCAGTACCGATTTCCGCTTAGTGACTTGGCTCCATGTGAATCAAATAGGTCAAGGTGTAGGAGCTCAAGTTTGGTTTGGGTTAAGTCTGATTGAGTTGATTTATGAGTTGACTTAGTTTGGTTGCCTTGTTTACATGAGTTACAAATTATGTTTTCAAAGTTCTTGATTTTGGGTACACCTTTAATTAAACCAAGTTGGGTAATTTTAGAAATCAGTTTGACATGAGTGTGACCTAACCTCCTATGCCAAAGGTTAGATTCTTCTAATTGAGTAAAAAAGCATTTGGATACTATAGGTAAGTTAATAGTATAGACGTTGTTTTTCCTAGTACCCTTAAGTGTTATCTCTGAGTCTTGGAGGTTTTAATAAGGCAGTCAGAGTTGATGAAAGTCACTATGTAACCAGTATCATAGAGTTTACTAATGCTAAGCAAATTGAATTTAAAATTTTCAACCAAAAGTACTTTCTTAAAAATAAAGTCAGAATTAAGTTCAATGTTGCCTGACCCAATTACTTTGAGTGTAGCATTGTTGCCAAATGCTACTGAGCCTAGGTTTTTGAACTTGATTTTGGTAAATTTCAATTTATCCACAGTCATGTGTCTGGAGCATCCACTATCCAACATCCACTGGTCCAAATCTTTATGTTCCTACACATAAAGTATGTATTTGATTTGGATCCATTAGAAGTAGGGATAGCTTAAATTGAATTTCAGTATCTAGTCTGTCTCACTCATATCTAATGTTATCAAACATGTTAACCTTATGGGTTTTGTGAGACAGGTATAAAAAGGTTTAAATTTTTGAAAATGATTAATTTTTAAAACAAAATTGTTGAGTTTAGGATTATTGATTTTGAAAATATGTTTTAATATAGGATTAATTAAAATTTGTGTTAGATTCAAATTTATCAAATAGTAAATTGAATTTGAATTTCGAAAATTGGTTTCCAAGTCTTGGCGAGGCACAGAGGACTTCTTTGATCGTAGCCTTATTAGAGCAACAACCCTTTCCTTGACAAAGCCTTTTATCGAAATTTCATTTTTAAATTACCTCTTGAAAAATGTTGGTCTAACTAGTTTAGGTCTTGGATCGGTAGCTTCGGCTAGTTCCACCAGACTAAACAGACCGAGTAGGGTACGCCTTACCTTACATGACCTTATTAGAAAGGCTTCCCTAACGTACTATCATCTCACCTCCACCTAATACTATGTTGTTCAAATTTCAAATAAACTGTTTTTCCTTAAACTATTCCTAAGTCTAAGCATAATAATAACATTGCAAAAAAAATAAACAAGCAACCAGGAAAAAAAATCATCTAATTATAAATATGGTTTTTATATTGGTTCCCCCTGGACTGAAGCCTTGATAAGGGTTAGGCAAGACGTGAATCTTGTCCTTGGGGATCTAATACTGGTTTGGTCCAGTTTGTTTAGTTAAACACAGCTTAGGGACCCATGCTTGGACTTGGGTTCTAGGTTGGTTCAATACAGAATAATACGACCGTTGTCGCGATTTGGTTCGATAACCTAGTCCGGATCGATTGAGAATGGACTTCTGTTTTCCGAGGATCATGTCAAGACCCTTGGAACCCGAAGTAAATCGTTCTAAGGCAACCCTGAGCTCCTAAACTTGAGTTTTCAAGGAGGAATTCTCTTCCTTAAGTTTTTTAACTTGAGTTGAGTTTCCTTCTTGAATTAACTTAGTCAAGAGACTCGAGTTGACTTCCTCTTTCAGGAGTTTTACTTCCTGTCGGAGGGACTCAACCAAGATTTTGGATTTCGCCAAGTTTCGGGATAGATAAGAAATTAATTTAGATAATTCAGATTCTGGAAAACCTCTTACCGTGATTTGTCCGTCCTCCGAGATTGTGAGTCTTCCGTTGTTGACGTCCTCGTCTGGTTCCGATTCTGATCCGGAGTCGACGTCTTTCGAGGCGGTCAGGGTGAGTAGGTTTGCGTGCAGGACTTCTTCTTCTTCTTCGGAGGATGACTCGTCCCAGGTGGCTTGAAAGCCTTCTTCCTCTACGCCTTCTTGTTTTCCTTTCGGTTGGGGCACTCCGATTTAAAGTGTCCCTTCTGGTTGCACTCATAGCAGGTGATGTTGCTTTTGCTCTTCTGACATGTTGAAGTTTCTGCTGGATCTTCCTTTCTCCGACTTGACTTCTTCTTGCTCGTTTGGTACTTAAGTTCTTTGTAATAATCGCGAGCTAGTCGGACCAATTTGGGGCGATCCCCTTCACTAACGTCTGATTCTGAGTCTGAGTCAGATTCGGGTACTGGTTGAGGTTTTTTCTTTGGAGTTTTTCCCTGAGTTTTACCTGCAACAAAAGCTATACTTCTCGACCAAAGTAGTATTAGTCTGTTCATGCAGTTCTAACTCAAAAAATAACTCATCTAATTTTATTTCTGAGAGATTCCTGGAAACCTTGTAGGCATCCACCATAGATGCCCACAGTGAGTTTCTCGGGAATGAATTCAAAGTATACCTTATTAGGTCACGGTTTTCAACCTTGTGACCTATGGTGTGTAGCCCGTTCATCAGCCCCTGGATCCTGGCGTGGAGTTGAGCTGCAGTCTCGCCGTCGTGCATCTTTATTGTATAGAGTTTGTTGAGCAACAGATCTCTTTTGCTGATTCTGGTGTCAGATGTACCTTCGTGTAGCTCAATCAGCTTATTCCAGAGCTCCTTGGCGCTACTGAAGGGTCCTACACGGTTCAGCTCCTCTTTTGTTAGGCCGCATTGCAGAGTTAGGGTAGCTTTCGCGTCGGCCTCGATCTTCTTCTTTAGTGGGTCGTCCCACTCGGTATAGTGTTGCACCACGCCTTGTGCATTTTTCGGAATTTCCAGTCCAGACTGGATAATGATCCACATGTCCACCTGAGTTTTCAGGTGGACTTCCATCCTGCTTTTCCAGTAGGAGAAGTCTTCACCACTAAAAAGAGGGGGTCTGGCGGTGATGTATCCCTCTTGCATGGCCATTAGAGTTTAACTAACAAATAATAGAAAGAAACCCGTTCCAAGACTAAGTCTTGGATTAGTAGTGCGGGAAAGATATTAATAACGAAAAAAAATCGAGTGGTGTTGCACCAACCTCGATTAACGAGAAAAATACGAGCGGAAAAAATTATTAAAATTCGAAAATCCAAAAAAAAAATTCTCAACTGGTGGATGCACCAAGTTTGAGTCACCCACTCTGATACCACTTGTGGGATCGGATTGAATCGATAGAGGGGGTGAATATCGATCGTCAAAACTTTTTCAGAAAGCGTAGAGTAATTGCACAGCGGAAAAGAAAAACAATCGCTAACACTTTTGTTTTTACTTGGTTCCGAGTCGCAGTCGGCTCCTACTCCAAGGCCCACGGTCCTTGACCGTTTACGATGGGCAATTCTATATTTCGTCAAAAATTTTACAAGATGAAGTTGAATATAGAATTAAAAAGAATACAGCAATAAAACTATTTTTATACCGACGATCGGAGAAGTTGGAAGTTCGAAGCCGCGGGTCGTCGTAGGCGCTTGAATCTTGAGTACGGAGCTTGCCGGAGCGGAGCGCTTGAACGAATGTGTTGAAAGCAATTGGTGTTGATGTAAGATGTGTATACTGAAAGACATGAATTTCTTTATATGGACATTTTTATTATGAAAAGAGAATCACAACTACACTAGGCGCTTGTTTACATTAGTACTTGCACGAAGTCCAATTACTTTGCGTTGTAGTTAACATGGTGTGAGGTGTCACACAGAAGATCATGTTATCAGTTCCTTGCCTAGTATAAATAAGAGGCTCACAACCGAGATGGAATTGGACAACCCATCAGAATGGTTGTAGTGTAATTAGGTGTGATTGGTCTTGACCATAGAATTACACTAGTATGCTGTGAGTACATTAAGCATGACCAAAACCCGACGTTATCCAATTTGTACTGACTCGATAATTGGATAGAACCTCAGTTTATATTATGGAGTACGATCCCTTAATCCCGAAATAATAACAGGCATATATTATTAATTATTATTTCTTTGATTTACCAATGGGCGAGATCTATTCTGTTAGATCGATAGGCCCGGTAAGTTGGGAGATAATATTAATAATACGATGTGCTGTTGATTATTAATGGAATCCGTGTCTTGGTTAGTCAGGATGATGATGCCCCTTAATGAGCTCAAAAGGTTCATCGTGCTAAACTCTGCATGTGGATTTGATCCAGCACAATGATAAGGTTGAGTGGTACTAATAAAGGATTCAGAAGTTAATTAATTTAAATTGTCAGTAATTTAATTAATTAACGGGCATTCGAGATCTTAAACACGAGGGATGGACGACTCGTAATATGTGGAGCCCATATGAAAATATGGGGGTTGGTGAGGAAGTTCAATTAAGATCCTTTAGTGGAATGTATCTTAATTAATGGATCGGGTTTAGATCCATTAGTGGGCCAAGATCCAACTCCTCCTCTTGGTCCCTACCTTAGCCCTATAAATACCCTATGAGATCAAGAAACCAAGGTTGAATCCAAGAGTTAACACCCTAAGCCTCTCTCCTCTCCTCTCTCTCTTCCTTCTCTCCTAGGGTTCGGCCGGCGCCAACAAGAAGAAGGGGAGAACTTCTCCTCGGTTCTTCTTCTCGCCTCCACCATACTTCGGCTAGGGATCACAGAGATAAGGTAGAGGAGTCCTCTACCTTTTGTGGTGCTCACCGTGGGTGGAGAGGCTGCCAGCGGCTGGAAGAAGGCGGCGCAAGCCTTGCTTGCGGCGGCGGCGGTGCAAGGCTTAAGGAGAAGGTGAGTTGCGGGCTATTCGGGTGAGGAAGAAAGAGAATTGTCTCCTTCTTCATCTTCTTCTCCTTCCTCTCAAGGTGAGCAGCCGGTCCGGAGGCCTTGGTGCAGCTCCGGCGGGCGGCGGCGCAAAGGGAGAGGAAGAAGAGGCTGGCGGCTAGGGAAACCCTAGGTTAGGGTTTCCTTTTTCGGCCAAGGTGAGAAGAAGAGCTCTTTTGGAGGCCTCGGTGATCTAGGTTCGTGGTAGATCGTCGCCCACACGACGTTCGCAAAGACAGGGACATAAGGTAGAAGACCGCGAGGTGATCAGAAAGGTATATCTTTCCCTATGCTTCGTTAATTACCCTTATGTCATACATGTGCTTGTTGTGTTTGCCTCGTCATTTTATGTTTGTTAATTTATTATTTTGATTCCGAATCATGATGAATAATTTATTAATTGGACCCTGACCATAAACACAAAAGTCGGCGATCAAATTGTTGCCTTTTCCACGGTCGAACGGTCGAGCAAATTAAAAGGTCGATTTTGGTAATTGGCTAAGTTGTAATTTGGATCGTTCGATATGACACGAGATGGTTGATGGGAGACGGGTCTCCATTCGGATTAATTTTAAATCCGTAGACATGGAGAGGTCTCTCGGATCGACCGAGTATTTGCTAAGGAAACCGCCAAGCCATACCCAACAGTTGAAGCCAAGGGGGTGAACCCCTTTATATAGTCGTAGCTGGGGCGCCTGTGTTAAAGGGTGCACCTGACACGTGGCCTGTCCTGCGAGAACCTCAATCCGTAGATTTGGTCAGCGCTTATCCCCTCAACCAGGGCGCCTGAGCTAACTAGGGCGCCTGTGTTAACACAGGTGCCTCAATGACTGATTCAGAGGCTTGCGTGGTTGTTTGCTTCGAGTGCTTAGAATATCCCTTCACTAGGGCGCCTGTCTCAACACAGGCGCCTAGCCCAGTAGGGCGCCTCACTCCATTGAGGCGCCTGAGTGTAGAAACCTTCATCCCTTCGTTCCTGCAACCAGGGTTAGTTCCAAAACACAACAAGCATATAAATGATATAGATTAAACCATGATTTACAGCCTGAGCTATCTTGGTTCTGACTTTGGGCTTCCCAAATGAAACCCTAGGTCGAACCGACGCCTAATGTTCCCTCCTACGATGAACGCGTCCTCACCTACTCCTCTCAGGAGAGTTTACCTGTTTGCCAACCGGCTCCTCCGATTGAACTTTTGCCCAGCTTCACTCACCAGGTCTTAGTGTCCAGCTTCACTCACCAGGTCTTCGGTGCCCAGTCCCCGACTAGGTCTTAGTGCCCAGCTTCACTCACCAGGTCTTAGTGCCCAATTCATAGAACCATGACTTAGTACCTAGTGTACCTAGGACTTTTCCTGCATACTTGATTAACCTTGTTAAATCACAACACACCTTAACTTCTGAACCCTTTGTCATTGTCAAAACACAGGTTTAACTTTGGTGCTTCCAGCACCAACATTATTATATTTATAAAATGTCATATCTATTCAGTGTAAATGTATTTGTTATGTTTGGATAAAAGTCTCGCATGTTGGTACGTTGAGATTGGTCCACTCACATGGATAATCATCTCTATTTGTTATGTATAAATAGAGGTAAGACTATTACTTATGAGACAACTTAGGTAGTTGTAAATAGAGACATACTTATAAGTTGGGATCGCCTTGATTTTTTATCAAGATGTGATCATTTATGTAATGAACGAAGTAAATACACCCACCATTTACTAAACTTGTTAAAGGTCGTATTGGAATTCATAAGTTGAATTCGGATTAGACATTAGGTATGTCTAGATCGAAATATGTATGATGTTAAATATTTGAGAAAAATATGCACTTTTTTTTGTAAAGAGAAAAATATCGTAGCATTGTGCTATAGCGACAATAAGGGTAGTAGGAGAATGAATCCTACTTCTCTACTATCTGAGACCCATGAGATTATAAGTTAATCTTAATCTTACTCTAAGTGACTATTTAGCTGTCTACTTGAAGTTCTAATTGGTGTCTGCTACTTTAGTGTGTATCCTATTGACTATGGATGATTCGGTCTATGGAGCATAACTAGGAAAACGATTGATTAGAATGAATAGATTCTAGCTAAAAAGAAAGATTAAAATTGATTTATATCTGTGATATTTATTCACTGGTCGATCGGTTATATTTTTTGTTGAGTACTTAAAATGTGACTGTGAATAAATGTATTGAATGGAGATATTGAGCATGCTCTTAACATAGTACTCAAATGAGTAATTAGAGATGTTCATATTGATATAAATATTTAATCTGGAATAAATACAAGTTAATTATATCGCAGATTCATTCTACAGAGCACTAAGTTAATTGTAACAACTTGATTAGCAGTTATTGCTCAGTGTGCTTGTTGTCGCACGAGCCATTTTTTCTGAAGTATGAATTGAATGTTCTTACATTGTCTTTATGACTTTCTTGCATAGTCTTTGTGACTAAATGATCTTTATGTATTGACTTGGATAAGTGGGAGATATTGGAGTTAAGAGGGTTAATAGCAACCCTTCATATTCTTAACTCATGGAAAAGAAAGGGCAGCACCCCTTCACCTTCTTCTTCTCCTCTTATAAAGGTGCATCCAGGACAATGAAAAAAAAGAAGAAGGTAGCAGATGATCTGTTCATCGCATGAGGGCAAGAGGAGAGAACGAGAGATTCGTAACAAGGTTCATCCTGGGATTTGGTTCGTGGCTAAAAGAGAGCAGTCCATTTTTGTGATTGTTTTCTTGACAACAAGGAAGAGAAGTTTATCTATCGATCACTGTAAGTGCAGTTTATTTCATGAATCGTTTCATGATTAAGATTTATCAGTCGGCCATCGTCGACGAATTAGGACATGAGGACGGGGGCCATTTCGGGACAAAAGATTTGTTCTTAGTACTAACAGCAATTGATCATGAATAATAATTGAGTAGTAAGATAAAATTGATCATATTTTTAATGGGAATTTATCAAAAAGGGTAAGTAGCTTTAAAAATGGATCAAAAGATGTATTTTATTTATTATGGACATATTAATTTATTTAATCTTTCTATTTTATGCTTTCTCTCACCTACATATAATCTCATTCCTTTTCTTTTTTTTACTCCTATAAAGTAAATCTTTCTCTCTTTCAATTAAAAATTAATTTTCTAATGTCCCTAAGTCATTATTGCTCTCATATCAAGACCATCATGTTAAACTTGATATAGGGATACTAAGCCCAACGTATGAGGGAATAAAAATGAAATAAAAAGAGATTATTTCTTTTCAAAACCTCCACACTTTCGTTAGAAAAAATCGAAAATAGTAATTAAGGATATATTTGGATTCCTTTCAACCTTAAAAGATTATAAGATCTAAAATGAGTGTAATCTAAACTCTCTAAGTCCATCAATAGATTTTAATAGAAAGTCATTGATAGACCTAGGCAAGTCCGATTTGACCCATTTCAGGTCCTGTGAATTTTTGGGACTGCAAGGAGTCTAATGATTTTCTTCATAATTTATTTCAACTTCTTTGAAGTGTTAAAATATTATTAGAAAAATCAACTTAATGGTAGGTAATTCTTTGAATAATATTTTAACACTTTCAGAGAAGTTGGAGCAATGAAATGAATCGTTAGACTCCTTACAATCTCAAAACTCTATAGAATCTGAAATGGATACAATGTAAGCTCTCTAGATTCAAATATGCTCTCAATTACTATTTTTGATCTTCTCTAATGATGGTCCAGAGTTTAAAAATAATAAATCTCCATTTATTTTTAATTTTTTTCTTGTTTTCTCAAACGCTGGACAGGTATTCTCATACCACACCCAACATGATCTTGATATGAGAGCATATCATGACCAAGCAGGAAGACAGACGAAAGAAAAGTGAGAAAGAAATTTGTTTTATATAAGTGGAGAGAAGGGAAGGAGGGAGAGAGTGAGATTCCATTTGGTTGGTAGGAGTAAAATAGGAAGACTAAATAATTAATGTATTTTTTTATATAATTATCAAAATATGATGAATTTTTTGGTAATTTAGAAAGCTACATTTTTATAAATTTCTGTATTTTTAAACTTTGAAAGACATTTTAAAATATTCCCAAATTCAAATTTATATTTTGGGCTGAGGTTTCGGGCTTGTGACTGAGAAACTCCTTAAAAGGCCCAGCCCAATCTCTCCACGGCCTACTCCCCGCCATCCGTATCAACTTCTCCGTTGGATAGATTGTGTCGCCTCCAGTGAGTGATTCTTCCTCGATCTTTTACTTTCTCTAAGCTGAGCTGCTCTCGATTCTTAACCACTCCATCGAATTTTTTTCTTTCGGTCAGTTTGATCACGTAATCTTGATTCGTAGCGGTGATGCATCGGGAAGCTCGGATGACGAATGATTCTTCTTATCGTTCCGATTCCTGAATGGCGGCGGTTAAATAGACATCTGAGGAGCTTCTGCCCGATTGCCATTTTTGTCCATTGAGTTGCAATATCTTTGAATACTTCATTTTTGTTTGTCATTGTAATTTGTGAAGCAGAGTCCTCTCAACTTCCTATTTCTGTTCTTTTCAGAAAAATGCTGACCTGTGAAAACACTTCATCTTTTTTAGATCAGTCAATTTTTAAGGAAGATGAAGTATATATCTATCGAAACACGGGCTTTAAGGATTGATTTTCAAATAATCTTATTCTGGATTCAGCGATGAATCAATCTGCAATATATTCGATCGAATTCTGAAACTTTGTGTGCGAAGTTCGCAGTCCTCAAGGAACTTTCTTATTATATTAATTAAACCCAAGGAACTTTCTTATTATATTAATTAAACTGAGAGGAAACAAATGTCCAATCTTGGAAGTCACCTAAAGATCAATAGCCTCCTCAACCCAGGCCCGGCGGTACTCCACAGCCAACACATAACAAAGAAAAGAAGAAACCCATCAAGAGCTTTCATTTCGAGATCCATCATCTTCATCATCTCAGTTCGTCTCCGTGGCAGCATCAATTCCCCCTGCCCAACATAATTGTTTGATACTGGTTAGTTCCTTCATTGTTCCCCTCTCTTCGCCCCCATGAACCCGGCCCCAAGAAGAAAATCACAGGAAAAAAAAAGAAGAAAATCACAGGATCGATTTTGAAATTTCATTTAATATTTTGTTACAATTCGTCGGTTGGAATGAGAAAAATGCATGCAGCAAATATTCTACGGTTTGATCGAGCGAAGAACTATTGCTAATACACTCCTAAACCTGCCCACGTCAAGCTTTACCTTTTGGTGGTTGAGAAATATATTCCAGAACGCATTGAATCCCTTCTTTTTCTGGATCGAAATCGGGTCCCTGAAGACGACATGATCTCTCGGGAACTTCTCCGACAGCGTGCTCTCCTCCACTTTGATCTCATATTCCGCATACTTGAGTCCCATCGCCGGAGCCGGCTCCGCGAAGATGTACCTGCACCCATCGGCCAACTGGCAGCAGGGGATAATCTGTACCACCGTCGCATTCGCCGGCAGGAACACCATGTTGGTCAACCCGGCGCCGTGGATTCCCATCAGCACGTCAACGGAGTTGACCAGCTGCGCGAAGCGGGACATGTTCCGCGTCTCCTCTGGCCCCGCCGTGATCAGCTTGAACCCCACGGACTTCACCATTCTCATCACCTCCCTCTCGTTCACGAAGGACCGAGAACCTCGCCGGAGAATCAGCAGCAGCCTTGGCTTGCCCCGGGAAATTCCCCTGCTGCTGATGCTTCTTTTCAGGGAGAAGCAACTTCTTAGGAAGTCCCTGAAGTCGCGCATGGAGACGCCGTCGGGGGACTTGGTGGCGTCGATGCCGAGCGCGCGGTGGCTGAAGAGGCCGACGTGGGCTTGCGGGAAGCAGTGTACTTCGCCGACGCCGGCGTCGAGATTGATGGGCGGGTAGTTGGAGAGGCGCTCCAGGATGGGGCGATACTTGGCCATGAAGGGGTAGTTGAAGTCGGAGACGAGGAAGCGGACCTCTCCGTGGAAGCGGCGGACGGTCATGTAGAGGGGGATGATGACGTCGGTGAAATCGTGAAAGTAGTTTCCGACGAAGCCTCCAGTGGAGAAAAAGGCGGCGGGGACGGCGTGGGTGACTGTGCAGCGAGGAGGTGGTGGTCGGCGCTGGTAGTCGGCGGCGGTGGCAGTGGCAAGGATAGTGAGTTCCTTGATGGGTTCCATGGTGGCGTGCTCCCACTTGCGAGGGTAGGGCCGGAGCTTCCATGTCGTGTTCTGCGACGAACGCGTGAGAGGAGACGCCAGGAGGATGGTGGAGAATTTGGGGACCACTCGGACGTCGCCGTCGATCTGACACGTGTCCGATCGATGAGCCGTGAAGTCGCACATCACACGGCTCTCCTTCCTTGGGATCTCTCCGTTAGATTCTGCAATTGGTCCATGGAAGAACGCCGTTACATTTGCATCATGCTCAATAATCCCAATTAATTCGATACCAACGGCAATAAAGGAGCCGGGAAACTTCATACAAAATAAACACCGTAAATCTCTTCCATAATCATTTTTTCTATGCGGGAATTTTAGATTATTTTCACAATACAAAAGAATTTTCATGCCTCTGAATTAGAGGTGGCAAACGGGGCTGAATTGCCAGACTTAGTCGGGTTTATATAAGTCGTGCTTAGTATGGTCCAATAGGAGTTCGACCGCACTAAGCTCAACTTGATTTGGTTCGCCGGTTGAGCTGAAATTGGTACATCCTACGAGTTGTGCAGGACACCACATAGGCCCAGGCCTAGCTTGAATGGTGGATTCGACCAAGCATGAGCTTAAGGCTAGACAAGCGCTAGTTGATTGCACCTGACATGGCTTGTGACAGTTCATGTCGTGCTTAGTATGGTCCAATAGGAGTTAGACCGCACTAAGCTCAACTTGATTTGGTTTGACGGTTGAGCTAATATTGATACATCCTACGAGTTGTGCAGGGCGCCACATAGGCCTAGGCCTAGCTTAAACAGTGAACTCGACCAAGCATGAGCTCAGGGCTAGCCAAGTGCGCCAGACTGATTGTGCCCGACATGGTTTGTGATGGATCATGTTGAGCCCAATTAGGCCCGACTCATGATGCCCAAGCTCCTGATCAGTCAACTAGCTATGGTTTTACCAGAATATATACTTAATGTACCACAATTAATACTTAAATTATGCAGTTTTTAAAAGAAAGAAAAACCTGTCGGCTCTTCTTCTTCCTTCTCATTTGTGTTGGGAGGTGAATTTGACGAAATCGAGTCTGCGACTGTGAGATGCAATTGCAAGTTACGAAATAATAATTAAATACATTCAATTATACGTGTGTACGTAGAAAACGATTTTCAATTCTTAAAAATGGATAATTTTGTTGGTTCTATACTTGTGTTTGAGTCATCACCATCTTCATTTTGGTCGAATTGTAGCTGCAGCGTCACTGTTTGATTGCCTGCATCAAAGAGATAATAATTCCTCTATTAATCAAAATAGTATTGTTATTCTAGAAGAATAACAATACTAAAAGATGGGCTCACTCAATGCTGCTTCCTTCGTCGACGTCTCTTCTTCTGTTACTGTAGAGGTTTCTTTGGTTGTTAGATCTGCATCTAAGTGATGGCAAATATAAAGTATATTAGTTGATTACTACTTAACATTACATTAGAGCCACCTTTGGCTATAATTAGAAAAATATTTATTGCTAATTAAACAATAAATTGTGTTAATTAGTTGACAAAATTGTGTTATCTATGGAAATATATATATATTCCTACTTTCCCTCGGTCAAACCTTCTTTTGGAAATATATATTCCTTTGCCAAGTCTACTAACTCCAAATAACTAAATCTGATGTGGAGGAATATTATCGTATGAACCAATTAAAGCTAATTTACAGAAATTACAAACAAAAATATAAGCCACAATTTGTTTAGAATTGAGGAAATCAGATAATTAAGATAGAGTTATCATTAATTTTTAATCTTGTCCATATTAATTTTCTCTAGAGATAAGAGCAACAAAGTTAAACTCAATAATATTATCATTGAATCTTTGTGGAAGTTAATTAATTAAAATCTTATTTCTGCTCTGGAAAGAACAATAATATTAATTGCAAGACAGCTATAACTCATATATATCCATCATATTCCTTCACGAAAGAGGCTGCCTTCCTATCTCCTTTGCTAATACATATGTATAAAAGTCTAGTTCCCTCATATTAATTATTGCTTAATTACAAATAAACGTCGATTAATTATCAAGTGACAATGCCGGCCAGATGGTAGTTGAAATCTCATACTTAATTCTAGTCACGCTCAATTCCACGTGATGCTTACTTTAATATAAATATATCTAGAACAAATGCAAATATAATTTTTGTCCACCTTTAGTTGTTTGAATTAAAACTAAGCACCAATTCTGACTTACCACCAACTAGCTACCAGTGACAACTTAACCATAGATTGTTATCGCATTCACTATCCAAATTGACTTGCTTAAAGAAGCCCTATTAATGATGATGGATACATTTATGTGTAGAGGAAGAATACTAAAAGAACTAGAAATGGTCCGGGCCACTAGAGAGTTGTGATAAAGTGCTCTCAAAGGTTTGATTTCCTTGCATGATCTGTTCTGAAAAATTACACAGTTTTGAGACTCAGAGTGATCAAAAGATACACAGGATTGAAAGCAGATTTAGATCAATTCTGAGGGGAGAATGGAGGCTGATTTTCATTGAATGAAACAGATCACAGATTTTCTTGATGGTCTGCTATGGCTTTCTGTTTATCTGCTGTGGAGTTTCTGAACTGGTTTTTGAAATACCACAACCTGGTTTGCGGTTCTTTTTTATGCTGCATATCAGATTTTGCTGCGTATCAGATTTTGTTTGTGAAAAGGGAGGTTGGTTTTCTTAAATGGATTCAGAAACTGGGTTATTATTGGTTCTTCGAAACTTCACAGATATTTCTGATATTCTGCCGTGTCATTATAAGTTACTGTGACAATTCTGACCTGGTTTTCGAATCCTCAGGCTGCGTATTGGGTTTAACTTTCTTCTCTCGAGTTTTTGCAATTTCACAGACAATTATACCTGCTGTGGTTCTTTTGGCTTTTTTCTTTGGAGATGGTTTTTGAACCTTCTGGAAAAATATAGCAGAAATGATAGCTATGATCGCTGACTTATGTGTTAGTGATGATCCAGTTTTGAATGCAAATTTGCCGCCTATGATTGGATAAAAAAAAAAAAATTAGAAAGCTTATTGATGACTAACCTTGTGGAACCACACCTGATTCTCGCACCAATATGGGCAGAGAAACATTTTCATAGCTTGATAGTTGCATGCTTACTGCACATATATACACACACAAAAATAATTTTCTGCACTGCAACAGATATATCACACCATATGCGCATATATATGAATAATAATCTGCAGCATGTAATTCGTCAAACTGTAGGTCGATAGCTTAATTACCTGCAACCATGGTGCTGGAACTGGACTTCATGAGGCACACAAGAAGAAGAGTGATGAGAAGGCATCCAAAGAGAGCAACATGGCTGAGCTTCCTTGAAGGCCTGAGATGGCTGAAGAGATGATGATGATGATCAGAAGTCTTCATGGAATTACAACCTTTCATCAAAACCTTCGAGATTGCGAATATATATAATATTGAAATTATACTAATTATATTATAGCGTGTAGATATGTACAACTTGGTGTGCAACTCTTTGAGTTGGCCTTGTCTGCTTTATATAGGGAGTAGAGGCATTGGATGAGGATTGTTACAAGGTTTTGAACCACTTTAATATTTTTTTTAAAATCTAGTCAGCACACAAGGGTGGTCTACCATGCTGCTTATATTCCCATACCAGCAACTTATAGCATATTGTTTCTTGCTTTTAGCATGGAAATGCATTTATTTGTTTATTTTACCAATATTTTAATTAATCATCCACTTTCGTGAAACATTAATGAATATTAGAGGGGCTTCATCTTTTACAAGAATTGCATTTTAGGTAAGCAAAAATAATTGTTTTAGTTGTCACCCTCGAGTAATTTATCACAAATCCTAATTCAACTCTTAGAATTTAGAAATATATCAATCTATAAATATGTGGGATGCATTTGTGTAAGGACAACAGCCAACTCTCTAATTTATTTCATTTCTCAAATCATGCATCTCCCATGATAGCTCTCTTATTGTCCCCACGGAATAGACTGATAGTTAGTACGTGAATATTGCTAGTATGAGGTCTGGGGGCAAAACTTGACAAAGTCAATGTGCCCCCCCTCCCCACACACTAATCACAGCATCCGGGCTAGTAGCCCCCGTGATTTACCTTCTCCGTGTTGGCCCTGGGACGGGTTGACGGGGGCGCTGAGGGGGGAGAGCGAATCGCCTTTTACCAGCTTGATAGCTCTCTTGTTTAATTGTATCTCCAAACCTTTGTGCATTATAAACCATAGTTGCCCTCGGGGCTATGGTACAGTGGAAGGACGACTAATTATCATCTCAGGTATTCATGATTTAATCCCCAGCTATGACGTATTTTGTAGAAATTTTTCCTCTAAATAGGACGCGAATCCTAGGACGCTGGGCTTCTAGACCACCCACAGCAAATGCTTCCTGATTTACCCCAGCGGCCGGTGAGAAACTTTTGTGGAGCTGGGCCAGTATCGAGGTTCGACATTATTGAATGTTGTTAATCATTTTAGTCACCATAGGATGAACTGATGATTAGTGTGTGAGTGTTGCCACCATGAGGTCAAGGTCAAAACTTAGCAAAATCAGTGTGCCCGTCTTTCCCATGCGTTGGCCACAACATCCGAACTAGTAGTCTTCATGATTTATCTCCTTCATGTTGACCCAAGGATGGGTGATGAATTGATGGTTAGTGTATGAATGTTGCCACCATGAGGTCGGGGTCAAAACTTGACAAAGTCAGTGTGTCCGCTCTCCCCATGTGTTGACGACAACATCTGGACTAGTAGCCTCTATGATTTACCTCATCCATGTTAACCTTAGAACGGGTTGACATAGCGCTGGAGATGAGCGAATCATTTTTTATCACTATTATAAACCATAATCCATGTTAATTAAATTTTTAACTCGTGATATATACCGTATGAGTGACATTAAATTACGTAGAACACTGGAATTGCACTCTTAAAATGATTAATGAGGGTGGATAACGCAGCGAGCGGTTCAGAAGCCCAGTGTCTTAGAGTTCACATTCTATTTGGAGAAAAAATTCTTAAAAATACATCGTAACTAGGGATCGAACCGCAAATACCTGAGATGATAATTAATCGTTCTTCCGCTGTACCGTAGCTGGGATCAATCTACACTTCTAGACCCTAAAGTTACATGCTTTTCGACTTATATTAGTGAAGATTATTTTAGATCGAGTGAACCCCTCCTGCAGCCCCACCTCGATGGGTGATCTTTTTAAATCAAGCTAACTCACACCAACATTGGATTGAATCAAGGATTATGCATAGTTCATGGTTCATGATCATCTCTCAATTGATTTGATTCAATTTTCATTGTAATATATTTATCCCTTGCCAATCGAAACCTAATAAACTATTGCATATTTTACCAACCAATTAGATGAATCATCCTCATGCATCTCTTTAATTCTCTCACAAAATTAGATTTAGTAGTTTAATTTGCAATCAGATCTTTAAAAATAGACTAGCTTGTTTTCCCCGTTTTATAAAAAAAAGAGTCTCATCTTTCCTAATTCATTAATTTGAAACCAAAGGTCAGCTGGTATGGATGGCTACGCTCGTATGGAAACTTTAGAACATGTTGCTTCTGTTGGTAGTGAGAGACGTGGGCGGTTTGTAAAACTTCCCACCAACTCCATTGCTCCACTTACCTCAATATACTCGTATATAGATGGCTGGGATATATAAACGTCCAAAGCAATGGAGAGAAGGGTTGGCTGTTGCTTTCCTTTCCTTGCAAGAGAAGAGCATCATTTTGCCGAGGGATTTGGTTCATAAACATTGAAGGGCAAACATAGCTCAAGAGAATTGTCTGATTGTAAAAATATACAAAAATGTTTAATCGCCTCACAATGAAATGATGCGTTTTTTAGCAGGTGGAACAAACCATAGCTCACTATTATGGAGCTAAAAAGAAAATTGACCTTCTCAACCTTTAATCTTATTATTCTTATAATTGTATATTTTCGTTTAAATTACATAAGTAAAGAAACAAGTCAACATAAAAGAGGCTCAATGACCTATAAATTCACAAAACTTTAATCTAGGCTTCTTTTATTTTTCTAAGCTTGATAAATCTACCATAATTAAGTGATCTTCCTAGGATTCCATCGTAACGCTGAAAATGTAAAAGAGTAAGGTTATATTGTATCAAATGTTAGGACCTTGCGAGTTAAAAGGGGGATGAATAGCTTCGATCATGTCGATTGAATGCGCAACAGAAACTTGAAGCAAATTCAATACCAACAAAATAAGAACACATGCATGCTAATTAACATGTTTGGTTTTACTTGGTTCATTGCCTCCTAAGATAACTACGTCTAAGACATAGTCCTAACTACTACCACTACTTCTCCTTCTTGTATACCTTCCAGAGACAGAGAAACTTCTTATAACATTTTCTTGCAACAACACAACAAAATACAAATACAAAAGCAAATGAAAGTAAAATAAACTTTACAAATAAATCTGTGCTTTTGAAGCTTTCTTATTGCTTTGGATAACCTCTTGATAGTGGAAAATACAGGAGCACTTTGTCTCCAACTTCTCAAGAACAGGCACCGAAAATCTCCTCAAAACCCATCTTTTATAGCTTTAGGTAGGGGCCGATTTTCACCTATTAGTTAACTGATCTTACCTATCAATCGATTGATCAATTATTGATTTGAATATTTCTCTGATCCATCTCAACATTAGTCGATTGATCATTACCACTAGTTGACTGCTACTTAATCAGTCGAGTCATGTAGTCAAGTTTTAAATATTCTATTTACTCAAACAATGACATCAATCAATTGTTATGATTAGTCGAGTTATGAAGCTTCTGTACATTGCTACATCGCCTATTAATTGACTAATTAAACCTATTAGTTGCCTGTTACTATAGCAACACTATATCAAAATATTATTCACGATTACTTTAGAACATTGTAACAATTGTTTTTTTTAGATTTTGGGATTTTTACATCCATTAGTCAATCGATGCACCCTATCAATCGACTAATACTCCTGTTTTAACCTTATCAAATTCAAATTATCATCTTGTTTGATATTTAGTTGACTTCAACCTACCAGGACTTTCTTTGCCCGATATCCTATCAACCTTGACCTATCGAGAGTTCTCGTTTCCTGTCATCTGATCAACCATGACCTCCTGGGACTTCATCATTGTCTGACATCCAGTCAAACTTGACCTACCAAGATTTCATGTCTCATGTCAACTATTTATTGGACTTCTAACTACCAATGTCTGATTAACTTGACTTACTTGAACTTTTCACTTGCCAATTAGCTATTAGAGTTCTTATTATCAAGTGTCCGGTCAATCGTGACTCAATTGGACTTTCCTTCTCATGCCAACTTTATATTGAACTTCTGAACGTCAAGTGTTCGATCAATCATGGCCCACATGAACTTTTCATATCTAGTCAAGTGTTCGGTCAATTTTAAGCTATTTGACTTTTTGCTCGACCAACTTAGCATATGTTGGATACCATGTGAATGGAAAGGGAGGTGGTGGGACTTTAGTCCCACATTGGGACTTTCTAGTGAGTAGAAAGTGAGGTGGAGAATAAAAAAACTCCATTATGAGTGGGGTTTTAGTCCCACATTGGGAGTTTTAAGGCAAAATGGTTGGTTTATATTGTTTCACAAGCATGTTAATTGTAAACAAATGCTAGGGGAGAGACTCTCTCTCACGTGTGGGTGCGCAGGGGGGTGCAAATCCAGGGCCCGGATTTGTACTGAACCAAGTGAACTCGTGTGCGTGCACGACCTGCGCGCGTCGAATGCCCGACCGGTCGGGGCAAAATTTGTCCAAGCAGATGAACCAACATTTTGCTAAATTTTTTACTCGGATGTAACTGATGCATTAATTTTTGATTAATGCGAGATCAGTAACCCCCAGCAGTAAATGACGATTAATTCGTCATTGAATACTACGGGGGTCTGAGCCTATATAAAGGGGCTGACCGAGAGCAAAAGAAACACACACATAGAACGAGATTCTCTTCCACCTCTTTCCCGACCTCCTCTGATTGTGTTCGGGTACATCCTCAGTTCGCCACGAGCAACGTGTGCTCTATTGTGCCCGTGGTCTGCTGTTGTATCCTAAGAGACAGACGTCCATCTGAGCCTCGAAGCACCGCCGGAGGAGGGCAAATTTATTTCAAGGAAACTGCGCTGCGTAGGACTCAGCATATTTCTGGTCGGTCAGGAGACACCCGACTACTGCTCGGAAACTCGGGAGCTCAGCTCGGGAGCTCGGGAGATACTACTCAGGAACTCGGCTCGGGAGCTCGTGAGACACTGCTCGGGTCGGGAGACATTGTCGAGAGCTCGGGAGACTCTGGTCGGGAGCTCGTGACACCTGATCTGGAGCTCGAGAATTCAGCTCGGGAGACTGTAGTTTGGGAAAAAGTAGCTCGGGTCACTCAACAGATAAGTTGAAGTTATTTTAGTAATTTCAATTTATTGTAACTTCTCCGAAAAGGAGTATTTCCTCTAACAGCATATTGATCGACTGTCAAGTACTATCCAGTCAATCTTGATCTACTTAAGGTCTCACTAAGCCAACTAATTTACCGATCAAACATTAAATCCCATCTCAAATCCACTTGAACTTGGTCAATCTGGTCAACCTTTACCAGATGTCAATTGCTCCACTATCAAATTATCCTAACATAAAACTTTTCATATTATATAGGAATCTCTCAAAAAAAGAAACTATGAGGTTTACCTCCCAAGGTTGATAAGGAAATTAATGAAGAATCCTATACCTCATGGAGATGGTGAAGTCTTTTCATTCTCCTAAATTTGATTTTTTTCCTCCTATTTTAAGATATAATGATATATAGGCTTAACAACAACATGTTTCACTCTTGTTACATTTCTCATCGTTTGCATCGTTGCAATTGTTGGATATAGTGTGAATGGAAAGGGAAGAAAGATGCTCCATTGTGAGCGGGACTTTAGTCCCACATTGGGAGCTTCTAGTGAATGGAAAGGGAGGTGGATAATAAAGAAACTTCATTGTGAATGAGACTTTAGTCCCACATTAGGAGTCTTAAGGCATAATTATTGGTTTATATTGTTTCACAAGCATGTTAGTTGTGAACAAATACAAGAGGAGAGGCTCTCTCTCACGCGTGGGTGCGCATGGGGTGCAAATCCAAGGTCCGGATTTGTACTGAACCAAGTAGACTCGTGTGCATGCATGACCTATGCTCGTCGAATGCCCAACCGGTCGGGGTAAAATTTGTCCAAGCGGATGAACCAACGTTTTGCCAAATTTTTTGCTTAAATATAACTGATGCATTAACTATTGATTAATGAAAAATCAGTAACCCCTAGACGTTTGGATCTGGCCGGTTAATTGACAGTAAATGGCGTTAATTTGGTCATTGATTACTGCGGGGGTCTAAGCCTATATAAAGAAGCTGTGACCGAGAACAAAAGATATAGAGAAAGATAGATTGTCTTCCACTTCGTTCCCAACTCACTAGTAGCATTCAGGTACTTCTTTAGTTCGCCATGAGCAACGAGTGCTTCGTTGTGCCGGTGGTTCCGCTGTTGTATCCTAAGAGACAAATATCCATCGGAGCCTCGAAGCACCGTCGGAGGAAGACAAATCTGTTTCAAGGAAACTGCGTTACGTAGGCCTCAGCACCTCTCCACTTACTAGTTGGGAGACCTGGTCGGGAGATACTGCTCGGGCGACCTAGTCGGGAGATACTGGTCGGGATACCTAGTCGGGAGGTACTGCTTGAGAGACATAGTCGGGAGATTCTACTCGGAAATTTTTGGTCGGGAATTCCAGCCTGGGTGAATTCTAGCACCGAAGACTATACCCTGCATAAAAGGACATCTCAGGTCACTCAATAGATAAGTTGAAATTTATGTAATTTCAATTTAGTTTCATTAACTCTCCGGAAAATGGAGCATTTCCTCCGACACCAATTTTATCAGATGTCTCCAAAGAGACCTTATCGTAAACCTTGTGATGATATTATAGATGGAGAAAGATAAGATAACGTTGTTATCAAGAAAACTATCACTCAAAAGGTAAAACATCCTTAACTCTATCATTCTTTGGGCTTTCTAATTAAGGTTAAAGATGTAAAATTAAATACGGCAATTTACCAAAAGGCGTATCCAAGAATAGGTATTTACCAAACGGCGCACCATGGTTTCATTTTCACCAAAGGGCGCACTTAATAATAGTGAACTTCCTCTTATACCCCTCCTGTTATCTACTGTCTTTCTCCTTCTCTCTCTCAGTAATAAATTTCGAGACGTCTGCAAATACTTTTTCAGACTTTTATTTTAAAATAATATATTATGAAATCGACACTGAAAACGTTGTAAGGTAAACATCAACAAAAATATTTCAGTTAACAAATATCTCATCCAACGTGATTTAAAAATATAAATAAATAATTTTTATATTTGATTAATAGAAATTAATATATTAAATAATATTTAATATATCTATTAATATATATAAAAAATATTAATAAATATATTAATAATATTTAATAAATATATTAATATCTCATCCCACGCTCTTTATTAATAAATATATTAAAATATATATACAAATATATAAATATATTAATATATAAAAAAAATTTGAAAAAAAACGTTGGCTGAAAATTAAAAAAAGAGCGTGCGCTGGGTCAGAAATCAATACTTTCAGGCCCAGCGTGGGCCTGAAATTTTTTATTTCAGGCCCAGCGTGGGCCTGAAATTTTTTATTTCAGTCCCACATTGGGCCTGAAATCTTTTGATTCAGGCCCGACGTGGACTCAAATTTTTTTCTATTTTAAAAATATATTAATATATAAAAAAACCTATCAAAACACTTAATTTCAGATTCAAACACAGGGCCTGATGTCATCCCAGGAGGGTCTGAAGTCAAATAACTTCAGATCCTATAAATAATTAATTTAATAAATAATAATTAAATATAAAAAAATATTTTTAAAATTAAAAAATTTTCTGTGCCCTGGGGCCTGAAGTCATTCGACTTCAGGCCCCCAAGGAGGGCCTGAAGTCATCAGACTTCAGGCCCTCCATCATTGATATAAAAAAAAATTTTATAAAAAGGTTTAATATATAATTACATATTATATAGGAGTGGTTTAGGTATATCAGTGAGTTTGGGTGCCGAAACATCTAATAGGAGTGGTCTAGGAGATGAGATTTTGGGTGTCGAAACATCTAATCTTGCTGTATCACCAATGCTATAGGAGTGGTTTAGGTATATCAGTAAATTTTGAGCAAAACTCACTGATGGACTTACTATATTTGGAATTCTGAAAACCCTATATCAGTAGATAGGGTTGAGCTAGGAGATGAGATTTTGGGTGTCGAAACCTCTAATCTTGCTGTATCACCAATGCTATAGGAGTGGTTTAGGTATATTAGTGAGTTTTGAGCAAAACTCACTGATGGACCTACCATATTTGGAATTATGAAAACCCTATATCAGTAGACAGGGTTGAGCTAGGAGATGAGATTTTGAGTGCCGAAACCTCTAATCTTGCTGTATCACCAATGCTATAGGAGTGGTTTAGGTATATCAGTGAGTTTTGAGCAAAACTCACTAATGGACCTACCATATTTGGAATTCTGAAAACTCTATATCAGTAGACAGGGTTGAGCTAGGAGATGAGATTTTGGGTGCCGAAACCTCTAATCATGCTGTATCACCAATGCTATAGGAGTGGTTTTGGTATATTAGTGAGTTTTGAGCAAAACTCACTAATATACCTAAACCACTCCTATAGCATTGGTGATACAGCAAGATTAGAGGTTTCGGCACCCAAAATCTCATCTCCTAGCTCAACCCTGTCTACTGATATAGAGTTTTCAGAATTTCAAATATGGTAGGTCCATCAGTGAGTTTTGCTCAAAACTCACTGATATACCTAAACCACTCCTATAGCATTGGTGATACAGTAAGATTAGAGGTTTCGGCACCCAAAATCTCATCTCCTAGCTCAACCCTGTCTACTGATATAGGGTTTTCATAATTCTAAATATGGTAGGTCCATCAGTGAGTTTTGCTCAAAACTCACTAATATACCTAAACCACTCCTATAGCATTGGTGATACAGCAAGATTAGAGGTTTCGACACCCAAAATCTCATCTCCTAGCTCAACCCTATCTACTGATATAGGGTTTTCAGAATTCCAAATATAGTAGGTCCATCAGTGAGTTTTGCTTAAAACTCACTGATATACCTAAACCACTCCTATAGCATTGGTGATACAACAAGATTAGAGGTTTCGGTACCCAAAATCTCATCTCCTAGCTCAACCCTGTCTACTGATTTAGGGTTTTCAGAATTCCAAATATGGTAGGTCCATCAGTGAGTTTTGCTCAAAACTCACTGATATACCTAAACCACTCCTATAGCATTGGTGATACAGCAAGATTAGAAGTTTCGGCACCCAAAATCTCATTTCCTAGCTCAACCCTGTCTACTGATATAGAGTTTTCAGAATTCCAAATATGGTAAGTCCATCAGTGAGTTTTTCTCAAAACTCATTGATATACCTAAACCACTCCTATAACATTGATGATACAGCAAGATTAGATGTTTCGGCATCTAAAATCTCATCTCCTAGACCACTCCTATTAGATGTTTCGACATCCAAACTCACTGATATACCTAAACCACTCCTATATAAAATGTAATTATATATTAAACCTTTTTATAAATTTTTTTTATATTTTTTATATCAATGATGGAGGGCCTGAAGTCTGATGACTTCAGGCCCCAGGGCACAGAAAATTTTTTAATTTTAAAAATATTTTTTTTATATTTAATTATTATTTATTAAATTAATTATTTATAGGATCTGAAGTTATTTGACTTCAGACCCTCCTGGGATGACTTCAGGCCCTGTGTTTGAATCTGAAATTAAGTGTTTTGATAGGTTTTTTTATATATTAATATATTTTTAAAATAGAAAAAAAATTTGAGTCTACGTCGGGCCTAAATCAAAAGATTTCAGGGCCAACGTAGGCTTGAAATAAAAACTTTCAGGCCCACGCTGGGCCTGAAAGTATTGATTTCAGGCCCAGCGTGGGCCTGAAATCAATACACGCTTTTTTTTTTAATTTTCAGCCAACGTTTTTTTTCAAATTTTTTTATATATTAATATATTTATTAATATATTTATATATATTTATTAATAAAGAGCGTGGGATGAGATATTAATATATTTATTAAATATTATTAATATATTTATTAATATTTTTTTATATATATTAATATATATATTAAATATTATTTAATATATTAATTTCTATTAATCAAATATAAAAATTATTTATTTATATTTTTAAATCACGTTGGATGAGATATTTGTTAACTGAAATATTTTTTTTGATGTTTACCTTACAACGTTTTCAGCGCCGATTTCATAATATATTATTTTAAAATAAAAGTCTGAAAAAGTATATGTAGACATCTCGAAATTTATTACTGAGAGAGAGAAGGAGAAAGACAGTAGATAACATGAGGGGTATAAGAGGAAGTTCACTATTATTAAGTGCGCCCTTTGGTGAAAATGAAACCATGGTACGCCGTTTGGTAAATACCTATTCTTGGGTACGTTTTTTGGTAAATTGCCGAATTAAATAAATGTCTATCAATTTTTTTCATTTGTTTTTTTAATCTAAGTATCTAGTTATGCAATCCGACGAATCTTGGAAGTGGACGGTTCAACCCTATAGATCGACCACCTGATAAATTCAGAAAGTATGGATAGGTCCTAGCGTGACGGTCTAACATCACGAATAATTCAACATTACATATGTTTGATATGTTTTGCGAGAAAATCAAACCCTTATTCTATGAATATACCGCTTTATCGTTTACTATCGCACCGTGACATGGGGCTCCAATTTTTTCCATTTGTATTTGTTACAATGGTGAAGTATGATGTTTTCTTATTGATATATTTTTTCTCTATTTTTGTTTTTTATTTTTTTGTTAAAAGATAACCCCTCCAAAGAGGGGTTTTAAAACCTCAATGTGATAATGAATTGATTCTTATTTTATTGTCTTACAAGGAGATGCCGTCACTTATGATCAAACTATTATTTCATTCCACAAAATATTTTCTTTATCCATTCCACAACATAGCAATTTTAATATATATACAGGAATATTTTTGGGCATGCACTCAAATTATCTATTATTACTTAAATTTATTTGCACTAGTAGTGCACGTAATTAGTTGAGTGCATATTCTGCTACTGCACGAGTGTACAAATTTAAGCGTAACAGTTAAAGAGAAACTATCACTGGGGGAAAAAAAAAAGAAAACATGTGCCATTGTGGCTTATAAATTTACAAATATTATCTTCATTATTATGTACGTACTTAATATCAAATGTAAGTATTTTGTTAGTTGAGTTAGCACGCATATCAACCTTGCATTATATAAAATAAGAAGATATTTTAAGATTTTTTTATTATTCTTTTCTCTAGAAGAATTATTCTTACATGCATTACAGAAATAAATAAATGAATGAAAAAAATAAACTAGGGCTGGAATTTAGTAGAATATTAATAACTAAGTTGGTGAAGAAGAATGTGTGCATTGTTATGAAGATGTGCCGAACAATCTACCTTCCTAACTGACACAGAATTAAGAAATGGGGAATGCATGGTGCCCGCGGTGCCGCCATGACAGGAGGCCTCTTCCAAGTGTAGTTTATCGACCAGTTGGATGATTGGAAACTTATCCTTCGTTCTATGATTGGTCAATAGAATAATTATTCCTAGAAAAAATAAAATGGGGGAAAAATGAATTTTTATTAATTTGATTAATGCAATATAATATTAATATAAAACAATTTTTTTATATATACATTAATTTGTTTGATAGACGTTAATTATAAGGATATATAAAAAACAAATTCAATAATAAATCTAATATATATAATTTATTTCACTCATGTTTTGATCGCTCACAATTTTATGGGCCAGTTTGTTGAGCTCTTACGTTCTGGCGACCTAGATAAGTTTGTCGATTTCGATTATTTTATGACTCATCCATCCTATTGTCTCAATTGATTGTAGTGGTTTAAGAATCTCAACCACGTGACGACTGTTTCAACTAGTTTATTTAATTTGTCAAAATCTATTGTATTAGAAAAATTTTAATTTGTCTAAATGGAATGTCTTAGAAAAAAAAGCAAGAGCTGCCACACGATGGTCCTACGTCAAAGTTCAATAAATACATAAGATGCATAACGAGGACTATCCTGGAAAGTGATAATTTAGGGATCAACTTCTATCTATTGTGAATACATTGTCATACGCCCACCACCTATATTATATTTTGAGAGCTAAAACTTGATTGCACAAGTACCTAGTTTAGATTGACCATCCTAAACAAATTTTCCAACTTAGCTAGCCCATCGGATCTGATTAGTTCATCTAGTGTAATCCAAACGGACTAATGCGTTCAACTAGCTCGTTTAATTCATTTATCTCAATTAATTTGTACAACAATGACAATCTTGATCACCAAATTGGCGGGGAGAATTAAGCATTGAGACAATATATTGATTGCGCACTAGGAGATTAACACAGTAGCCACCACAAGGAACCAAACTCAGGAAACTAGCTAGTGACCAACAACTTCTAACCAAAATTCTCTCCCCTCTTAGCTAGGCACCATCAAACTCTAATAAACTGCTGATTGAGAAGGATGGATATATATATAAGGATGTAATCAATCATAATCGTATTATCGGTTATCATTCAAAGTTAACATTTCCCATTTGAAGTCTGGATATATAGAAGGATGTAATCAATCATAACAAGGTTGAGAATGCACGAAAACAGCCGACGAATACACACGGGAATGACTTTACATCATATAAATGACAAAACATGGCGAACATACTCTAGATGCATTGCCATAATAGCTCAGCTTTGCATCCGATGTTCGATATATATTTTTCTAAGGATCATATGCCCTTCAACCTATCATTCTCACGGACCTCGGTGGCTACGGAAACACCCAAAACATCCTTGTTGCTGATCAGGAGGTATCATACCTCCGCCCTTGGATGTATCAATAGCTTCCAACATGATCACCGCTTCATTCATCTCAGGTCGTTTGTCGGGGTTTGCATCCCAGCAGATTTTCATCACATTTGCCAGAGAGTTGGGGCAGCACCGCGGAATGTCTGGCCTCAAGTTCTGTGTTTACGGGTAAGTTATAAATGCAGTTCAACAAGCATTCTAGAAATTGGTCGAGGGAAAACGTCTACCTGCCGCACAACCGCAGATGTAATCTCGGAAAAGCTAAGGTCAGGATATGGCATATCACAGCAATATATCTCCCACAAGCAGATGCCAAAGCTATAAACATCACATTTTCTATTATAAGGGTTTCCATTAAGGACCTGCAAGTGTGTTGGCGTGATGTCAGTGCCATGTCACAGTTAAACAAGTAATTGAAGAAAACATTGAAATATATGGAATAGGTGTTCCGGAAAAAAATGGAAGCTTAGAAGATATATTGAAGCGTACAAGGACAAATGATTGTAATTCCCTGGAGAATCTGCGTCTTAATCAGTGTACAGATTAGAAATATATTCCGGGAGGTTACATTGGAGGAGGAAAAGGTAAATCGAAAAGCTTAAACAATGAACTAATATCTTTTTACGATTTGATGGATCTTGTTGTCTTCTTAGAGCATCCTTTTCTTTCCTTTATCTTGGTGTTAAAGTTAGCATTGGCCAGAAGGAATCTTTTCTTTTCTACTTTGTGTCTGCTTCACTCATTTAAGCATTTAACTAATGTTTCGCACTGATCATTTTGCCAGTAGATGCTTGTATGAATCTTTCTAGATCAACAAACCGACAACTCCCTCAGTCTTCTGCTAAAATTTCTTCATAAAGGGTCTAGGATTCTAATGATCCAAGTTATTTGAAAGAAAAGAGGGAAAAGGAAGAACTTGAAACCTGGAAGCAAAAGTAAGTGAAAACGAATTGCTTGAAAATAAGCTGACCATGTTAAGTAAAGTTTATCTAATTCACTTCTTGATTCTGATTCATCTACAAATCCATAATTAGTCTGAGATTATTTCTTTATATGCAGTTTTGACCTTCCTACCTGATCGTCCCCTTCCATCTCAATCATCTTTTAGCCACCTGTGTAGTCTCCTCCTCCTCATCCCTTGGCTTCCCGCCGAACTCAATCTTGCAGCCCTTTTCTTCAGACATTGATCCTTGACAGTCTGCAAACCTTTCTCCCCCATTTGCTCTATCACATCTGACGAAGTCGACAGTCTCCTTACTCCTTTCTCCTTGACCATGTCCACACAAAGGACCTCCCCAGCAACTCTTCTCCAACCACAAACTTGGTTACTCATCATCTTTTGTTACTACAGCAGCTTCTCTAGTAATATTCATTCTGGTTTTTGGCATAACAACCTCACAAACATTTTAAGTTTCATAACACATCACGATGAAGCAGCTTCACCTTGATCTCTACTGAGCTCCCTTCCTCAAATTCCCTGCACTATCTCTACCCTACAACAATACTGGCTTTCGGATCAAATGCCAAGATCCTTCCACCATCCCTTCCTCTTGGCAACCTTGGTCGCTCTCCTGTCTCTGTGCATTTGGTGTGTTTGCTAGCCCATCACAAAGAGGGCATCTCCATAGCATTGAACTATCTCATTGCATATCAAGAACTTCTAAACCATAGCCTTTCTAGTACATTTTTTTTTCTCTTAGTAAACTCTAGTTAGCTTGCTATACATGTCATAATGAGAAAATCTATTAAGGTCAACATCATTGCATCCCCTGGACCGAAGGTATTACCATCCTGTATAATGTGTGTGGATCATCCTAAAATTTGTATAGATCATCCTAGGTTAGGCTTGTCAATTGAAGTGGCTTTCATAATTCAGTAACATTTGAGCATCCAATCATCTTCATCTTTATCTAGTATAATGCAAACTAAGTTACTTGCAATATATGAGGATGTCAAAGTAAAAATTGTCTAACTGATTTGGACTGATTGTGGTGCACAGGTTAAGATGGCAAATTCATACAGTAGTAAGCATGGATAGATATGAGCTAACCTAATATTCATAATTGCAAAGGAGATTAAGAAATCACTCTTGTGAAATGGAATCACAAGAAAAAAAAAAGTCACAAAAGTAGGTTGTCTGCTCATCTTACCATATCCAAATCATAATGAAAATTACCTCAGCCATGAAGGGTGTTCAAGCAACACAATTGGAAAAAGGAATATAGAAATTACCCAAATGTAATGTCACAAATGGACATACCTCTGGTGCCATGTATCCAAGAGTTCCGGTCTCACCCGTCATGTCATTGGGATTTTGAGCCTCAATACGAGCCACACCGAAATCGGCTATTTTCACTGTTCCAGTCCTATCAAGAAGCATGTTTTCTGTCTTAACATCTCTATGCACAATCTTTTGGGAATGAAGGTAACTTAACCTACAAATATAAATCCAAATTTCAAAAAGTTACTTAGCTTGCATATTGCTCTGACAACTGGAGGCAGGCAATGAGTAAGTACAAATCAGAACCAGATGTTATAAGCTAAACACTCTCAACTAGAAGAGTTCAAAGATCAGTGCTGACCCTCTTGCAAGATCCAAAGCTATCTGTACCACTACCTTGAAAGCTAGCTTTCTTCTATGGTGCTTTATAAGAAAGGATTTCAGTGCACCACCAGGGAGATATTCAACGATGACGCAGCATACATTGCTGGCCATGCCAAGATGGCCGTTTTCTGTTTGTATGTTTAGGTCCGTTGCCCCAATTGCAGCCCCAATAAACTACAGGAATAGGAGAACATACAATTGCAAATGTCAACAATAAATAGAAATACAACTAGAAAGATTATAAGTGCATATGGGATCCAAGAATGATCTTAAACAATGATCTGTATATGCACAATGATCTGTACCTTAGTAACATTTGGATGATCAAGTTTATGCCAAACTGACACTTCTTGAGAGAATGCTGCCCGTAGTGCAGCCACTTCAGAATCTGTTTTGTTTCCCTCCTCCCCCCAGTCTAGCAACTTCACTGGAAATAGCAGAAGGGCGATTTATTATTACTACCGATAGAACTGCGGATTGTATATCAAGTGTGCACACTTTATTTTGGCACAAGGTTAAGATAAATCAGAGTGAAGACAATTGGGATGCTGTTTTGGTACTCGAGCGACGAATTTCAGAGTATCCATCCTTCTGAAGAATGAAGGATGATGAACAGTTTGTTGGATATGTTCAAACTGCGTGAGCTGTGAAGGCACATGACGAGAAACTTCGCAGCTTATGGATGCACTGGCTAAAGTGTAAGGCAGATAAGAAAAGGTAAAGGCAATAACCTAACTCAATTGCCGAATTGTGACTCATAACTGCCTTTTGGTCTCTTCCTTCAAAAGATATCACAAGACCAACAGCCATTATCTTGACAAGGTTCACATGAAAGTACAAGCTAATCCAACAAATGGCACGGGAAACACACAAGCCACTAGATGAGCAACTTTCTATATATGAAACCAACTGGATCATACCAAACACAAAGTGATGTCAATTACTAACTACAAAAGAGGAATAGAGAGAGAGATACACAGAAATCCCGTGGCATCATTAATGCAAATGCAAAATGCAATAAACCGGTGAAGAAATTTCAATAGTGAACATATGAATATTCTTCACGCCAGGGGAAATTATTTTCCCACTTCCCACTATGCAGAACAAGCCAATCAGACAAAATAGAACACTAAAATTCATAGAGTTCAAAGTTCAGATGGAACACTGATCTGGGTGGTTAAATATTCCTTTACCGCAAGGGGGAAAAAAAGAGGGAGAGAATTGCGCATTATAGAAAAACTGAATTCACCAAAAATCTTTGAAAAACAAAGGAAGATTTCAAGCAGTCAGGATGGCATCATCTAAGGAAAAACCCTATTTATTTCTCAGAATTTTAGCGCATGGCTCACCGGCGACGTCCTGGCCGTCGTAGACGCCGCGGTGGACGGTGCCGAAGGTACCCCTGGCGATGGCTCCTTTGATGACCAGCTTCGAGGGGTCGATCTCCCACTCTTCTCGCCGCCTCTCCCTCCTCTCTTCCTCCTTCCTCTTCTCCATCGTCAATGCCCTGCTCAGGTGCCGCTCCAGCTGCTCGTCCAAGTTCTTCAGATCGATCTGGTCCGCCCTCACGAACCCATCTCCACCTCCTTCCTTCATATCTCTCTCTCTCTTCTCTCTATCTCTTCCCCGAAAGAAAGATGTGAGCTTTGCAACCTCCGCCTTTTCCTCTACTCACTCTTCTCTTCTTTCTTAAAAAAAAAAAAGCACAATTTTTTCCAGCTTCCTCTCTTGTTTCTGTTCTCCTAGTATTTGTCGCCCCTCCCTCCCTATGCTTCCATGTGAGCACATGGGTTGCCTGCCTCTCTCCGTAATCAAAGCTTGGAATTTGCATATCTTTTCATCGTGAAATCTCTCGTCTTTGGTTGTATTTTGCTTTGTTTGGAGCCTTTGGACTCTTCCTCATCCCTCGCCCCTCACGGGCTCACAATTACCCACAACGGATTGTTTTATATATGAAATGGACCTGCTGCCTTATCTTAGCATGTGCTGCCTTGGTCAGCTGAAGGAGATTGCAGATGTTACTGGTGGATTTGTCACTGTGTTTGGAATATGGACTGGAACTAACGAAACAAGAACACAAAAAACCATCTATGAAAACATAACATATGCTGCTGCGTCTGCTCAATCAAACAAACAAACAAGTTTCAAAAGTTTGAGATGTGTGAATCCAAGCTTGATTAGATTGGTCTTCAGACACAAATAAAAATATATGGTAGAAGATTAATCAATCTTCAGTTCTGCAATTAATGGTTCAACAGTTCGATCAGAGATTTCGGGTCCAGGGAGCTCATGCCATATATAAACTCAATCAGAGCCGTATCTTGACTATCTTCAAGGTCGATATCTCTCTGTTTTGTGTGATTTCACATGACGAGCGTGCAGTAAGCTTTTAGATTCGTTAATTAAAGCGTAATGATTGTTGGAAGTAACGGGAGAAAAGATGAAGGAACTAACTGTTATTTCTAACAGTAATGTAATATGCACCAAAGCAGTAGACAATAAAATATTTATAGATACAGTAGCCTGATAAGGAAAGAGCCGAGTTAAAGAATAGTTATCCGGTTGAAGCGCCGGCGTGCCGACTGCCCTTAGAGAATTGATTGCCGTCCTAAGGTGCAAAGGCTCCCGGCAAAATCCTCCCAAGATCCGACAACCTCGCGACGTTCGTAGGTGCACTCCAAGACGAGCGCTGCCTCCGGACCGAACCTCAGATCGCACAAGGCGAAGCCTCAAGACCGAGAAAACCGAAACAGAAAGAAGAAGAAAAGAAACTCGAGAAGGAGATGATGCTCGGAGAGAAGAGAAGCAGAGAAGCAGTGAAATGAGTTCTCTGCATTCTTCCCCTTCTTTTATAGATCCGAAGAGACACTGAGTGCCTCTTTGAATTCGCACTGAGGCCGCGAGGCGTCGCACCGTGCCCGACAGTAAGGAAAGTCACGCCTGTTGGCTTCTCAAATAAAAGAAATAAATAAATAAAAGAACATAAAAAATAAAACCCAACCAAATTGGTTTAGGAATCAAACCGAACCGAAATCTGCAAAATCAAACCGGGCCGCCCGCAAGCGCGAGGCTCACGTGCTGGGGATTTGCACCCCCCCTTGCGCGCGATAATCGCGTGCGTCGCGCTCGGTTTATGGATTTCCGGTCCAGACCCCCTGAAACCACCTGGTTTGGGCTCAGCCCACACATGCGTGTAGGTCCCCCTAAGTTATCTAAGCATAGTTGGAATGACTTCATATATAAGACCTTCCAACTCTCTTGGCTTAGCAATGTGGAACTAAACACATACACACTTCCTTCAATATATTTGAAATTCCAAACAAAAATCAACAATCCCCCACAAATTTCAAATTATAATAAATAAATAAATAAAACAGGTCCTGAGGCTTTGTCGTAATGAGCTTTCAGTGAAAATACCTTCCGGTTTGAATTTTCACCTAAGTAAACCAATCTTATTCACACAGGTTTGAAGTGAACTAAGTCTTGAACTTAAACCTTTAATATGTGAAAATCAATTAGCAACAACTCATCACAGGCGACGGTTGAATCCTTCTGGGTTGGTGCATTACGGTCATGCCACCGAATCATGTTTCATAAGTGTTAAGGAGAGTTGCCTAGACCCCCCACACTACGGCCTCACAGTTACACTTACATAAGTCAGTTCTCCAAGGATGTACTGCAAGCATCCTGTCATAAAGACCTAGAACTCATTAAGAGCCTTAAGCTCATCCTTACTAGCAGTCAAGCATCTTTCCAGGGAAGAGACTTTGAGATTATATCTCAATCAATTTATGCTTATGTTCACCCTTATAGCTTGTTTATACCACATTAAACCTATTTCTTGGGATCTCCAATCAAATAGGTTGGGTTGCCGCCATAGATGAAATCAGAATAGGCCTCAGTCCCATTCCCTTACTGGATCTCTTGATTTTATCAGAATCAAGTCCTTTTGTGAGTGGATCAGCAATATTGTCTTTTGAACTTACAAAGTCCAATGACACCACTACTTGAGACACTAGCTCACGAACAGACTTCAATCTTATTCGTACATGTCTTTTTTGTTTCTGATTATACTTAGAGCTTCTAATCTGAGCTATTGTTGTTTGATTATCACAGTTCACTGAGATAGGAGGTATTGACTTCAAAATCAAGGGAATCTCAGTAAGAAGACCCTTAAGCCAATCAGCTTCAGTTACTGTGGTATCCAAAGCACACAATTTGCCTCAGACGTAGAATGGGATATGATCGTCTGTTTAACAGACCTCCAAGCAACCGCACCGCCTCCAAGTGTAAAAACATAGCCAGTAACACCTTTATACTCAGCAGTGTCAGCTATCCAGTTGGCATCACTATATCCCTCCAGGACTGTAGGGAACCTCCCATAACACAAGTCCAAGGATATAGTACCCTTTAGGTATCTGAGTACTCTATCTAATGCATCCCAATGTGTTCTGTCCGGACAGCTGGTAAACCTGCTCAATTTAGTTATAGCAAACGAAATATCAGGTCTAGAACAATTTGCCAAATATATTAGACTACCAATTATTTGAGAATATCTTAATTGAGACACAGCCACGCTACTCTTATTCTTGTGGAGAGTCTTTGAAGGATCATAAGGTGTGACTACGGATTTTATGTGGCTATAGCCATATTTCTCCAACACTTTCTCAACATAGTGTGCCTGAGAAATTGCTATTCCATCAGTTAAGCGAGTCAACTTCAGCCCTAAAATCACATCAGCACAACCCATATCCTTCATATCAAACTTACCACTTAAGAGAGCCTTGGTCTCGTTAATAATTGAAAGGTTAGATCCAAAAAGTAAAATATCATCTACATATAAACATAAACTGATACATTTATCACCTTTCATTTTAGTATAAACGCATTTATCACAGTCATTAATTTCAAAGCCAAATGATAGCATAGATCTATCAAATTTTTCGTGTCATTGCTTTGGGGCTTGCTTCAAACCATAAAGAGATTTTACTAACTTACAGACTTTATTCTCACTTCCAGAAACTACATATCCTTCTGGCTGATCCATATATATCTCTTGTTCAAGATCTCCATTAAGAAATGTCGTTTTGACATCCATTTGATGGACCTCAAGATGATATATGGACGCCAGTGCTATCAATACTTGGATTGTAGTAATTCTAGTAATAGGGGAATAAGTGTCAAAATAGTCAATCCCTTCTTTCTGTTTGAATCCCTTAGCAACCAGGCGGGCTTTGAACTTATCTACTGACCCATCAGGTTTTAACTTCCTCTTAAACACCCATTTACATCCAATGGTGGTACAACCAGGAGGCAAATCCACTAACTCCCAAGTGGCATTAGAGATAATAGAGTCTATTTCATTTTTAATAGCTTCTTTCCAATGCTTAGCTTCAGGAGAAGCCATAACATCTCTATATGTCACAGGGTCACCTTCTATATTATAGGTGATAAAGTCTTGGCCTAAATCCTTAGACACACGTTGCCTCTTGCTCTTTCTCAATTCTGTACACTCACTAGATTCATCTAATCTAGAGTGACTTGAGGAAGGTACACCCACTAAGGATAATGGGACCTCTATGGAGGCAGAGTTATTTCTAGTAGGAGTACTAGAAATAGACTGAGATGTTCTAGTCTTCATAGGAAATATATCCTCAAAGAATGTAGCATCACGAAGTTCTACAATAGTGTTTGCATCTATTCTAGAAATTTCTGATTTAATAATCAGAAACCTATATGCAGAACTATTCTGAGCATAACCCATGTAACGCCCGCCTTTTTCCCACACCTTCTGGTGTGGCGAGAAAGCGACGTTACGCTAACATACATTGTACACATATAACCATCCTAATGCAGCGGAATAATTTTTTTCTTCTACATATGCGTTTAACCATACAACTACTCCATGAAACATATATACATGCCTAAATTATCATTCATGAACATGGTGACGTTGTAACTTAACATATTACCAGCATACATAGCATCATGATATAAACTTTCCATAACTTATCCATAAGCATCATAAGTAGCAAGTAACTTATCCATAAACATCAGGAGTAGTAAGTTGTTTCTTAGGCATAACTATCATGAGTTTAGCATAAACCAAAAGAGGCATTATAAACACAAGACATGAGATAGGTGTCAATAGAAGAATTCTTTGCCAAGTCACCGCCACACACACACATGCTCTTGCCCCTTCTGCTGCTTCCCTTAGTAACCTTTTGCTTGATCTGCGGTACGAGGAAAATAAGACTATAAGCACATATGCTTAGTAAGACCCTTTCCTATTCACTAAAACCATACGTCACTTAAACATAACCATATAAAGCATTTGACATAACATAATTCTGAACATAAAACATAAGCATAGTCTTAGCGTAAATCATAAGCATATGAACAACTAACATAACATGATTCTTAACATAAACATAAACTTAAAACATACTTAGCATGACACAATTCTTAACATACATGAGCATAAAACATACTTATCATGGCATAATTCTTAACATACATGAGCATGAAACATACTTATCATGACATAACATACTTATTCATGAACATAATTCTTAGTATGGGCATAAACACAGTCTTAACATAAGCATAAGCATAAAACATACTTATCAGGGCATAATGCATAACATGAATGGATGCATGAGTCAAATGCGTATACATAAGGATGCTTAATTTAAAATCATACTTTTAAATACTTAAACATAATCATAACATCATTGGGGTCCCCGGCTTGTACCACATACATACATCATAAGCGCGCATCCCTAAGTAAATACGAGGTAGCTAGTCTCGACCTACTAGGGTAGGAACAGCTACGGTAGTTCCAAAAACCGAGGCGTTCTTAAGGTGCCCATCCCTGTTGGACAGCTACGGTAGTCCCAGAACCGTGGACAGCTACGGTAGTCCAAAACCGAGGCGTTCTTAAGGTGCCCATCCCTTGGACCCTTACTTCGGTTCGGTACAAGCCCATTCATAAAGTAAAATAACTATGCATGCTTCATCATTCATACTTGACATATCTTAGAACATAAACATAATCTTGTTACATGAAGCATGACATAAACATGCTTGGCATTTCATCATTCATACTTATTTCATAACATCATTATGCCTTCATCATTCATACTTATCATTCATACTTAAGGCATAGCCATCATCTTCATCCATCTTCTTTATTCATAAAATATAACATACATGCATAATCATGTCTCCAGGCATAAACATTATCTTGGTTCATAAAGCTTGCATGATCATGGTACATAGATAAACATGCAATTCATACAAATATATTTCACCTATCATACATAGTCCTAGTATCCATCATAGAGCATGCATGCTAAGATACATATGAACATGATGCATACTACTTAAGTACATGACATTCATCATAGAACATGCATAGACCTTCCTACACATACATCTATTATAAGCATTTAACCTTCTACATGCATCATTCTATTTAACATAACTTACCCCTACATCAATTACATATGTTCATGGTATATGATCTAAATATTCATGAGTAAAGCATAACATAAAACCTAACATACAAGGTCATGTTACATAACACATAAGCTAAGATTTTAGTAATATAAAGATCCTTACGTCGTGCTTAACTATGTTCTTACATCATGGTAACTTATAAACATGCATCCTTGAGAGCTTAGCCCAATCCAAGCCCTAGATTAGGGACTTGGCCGAAACCCTAAAGGACCATGGGTCCATGGAAAATTCACATAGGTCATGATTAACATCCAATACCTTACATATCATGCCATGGAAAACCATTTGAACCCTTGATTGGATTTAACCCTAAATCCTAGACCTAAACCATGTGTTGGCCGAAACCCTAGAAGGGTAATAAGCCCATAGGAAAATTCATATAATCACCATTATTACCCATATGATATCATAGGAAACATACTAATCATGCTTGAAGGGTTGGAGTTTACACCTAGCCATGGTTCCTTGATGTGGCCGAAACCCTAAGGGGGTTCTAGGGTGCTACCATATTTCCAAAATCATACTTTTATGCTTAACTTATCATGAGTAAACATTAGGAAACATAATAGGGGTTTTCAATATGATTTTAGCCTCAAAGACTTTCTTGGCCGAAACCTTCACAAGCCCTAATCATGGATTTCCCAACATAGTATGCCAACAAGAACTTATATCATGACAAACAACTTGGAAGCTATCATACCACAGGTGAGGGGGTCTTACCTTTCTTGATCTTGATTATAAACCTTGAATAGAGAAACCAAAAGAATTTTCCTTGACCTTAGACTACCCTTATCCCTTGTAGCCTTGTAGAAATCCCTTAGATCTTGAAGAAGAGGTCTCCTTGTGAGACTTTTCCAAAGGGAAACCCTCCTTGTAGGTTTCGGCTAGGAAGAGAAAGAAGAAGAGAAGAAGGAGTTTTGGTGGATGAAGAGACAAATGCTTAAGTGCTAAGGTGTCTCTTCCATTCCTCCCTCTTATATACTAGATGAAGGAGGCAAGTGAAGAGACATGATGCTATGACTCTTCACTTCCTTTAGCCTTAACAAAAATCCACTTCATTTTCTCCTAGCACTCCCTTGCTAGGTGAATTGGTTAGTACATGCATGGTGGTACCATAGGTCCAAGGTTCAATCCTTGGTGCATGCACTTTATTATTTTTTTCCTATTTTATTTTTATTTTATTTTTTTATTAATTTCAAAAATTCCCCTAAGGCCCACCCATAATCATGCTAATATTCCTAATTAAAACCCATTTTTATTTATATTAATTTCTACCTAGAATCCACTAATAACCATGGTACTAGGAAAAACCCATGTAAGGCCTATTAGCACCTAGCTTCTTATTCTATATCGAAAATCATGGAGCATCATACTGAGGTTTACACTAGTGTCCCTACGTTCCTCGAGAATCCATCTAGGCATGGTCAATATTTTTAAAGAAAATATTGAGAAAATTTTCCGGATCGTTACAACCCAAGAAGACACCATCTACAGTCTTTGGACCAAGTTTTTTCCTTTTATGTTCAAGTACTAGCACTTTTGCAAGGCACCCCCACACTTTAAGGTATTTCAAACTTGTCCTTCGACCTTTCCAAAGTTCATATGGGCTTTTATCCCTTGACTTCATAGGTACTCTATTTAACACATGACAAGCAGTGTATAGAGCCTCCCCCCACAAGAAGTTGGGTAACCCAGAACTACCTAACATGGAATTAATCATATCTTCAAGGGTTCGGTTTTTACGTTCTGCTACACCATTAGATTGAGGACTATATGGAGCAGTGATCTCATGAATTATACCTGAATCTTGACAGAATTTTTGAAATAGGTTTGAGGTGAACTCTCCACCCCTATCAGACCTTATCCTCTTAATGGTTTGGTTTGTTTGATTTTCAGCTTCAGATTTGAAGATCATAAATTTTTCTAAAGCTTCATCTTTTGTTTTCAGCAAATAAACATAGCAATAACGAGAGTAATCATCAATAAAGGTAATGAAATACCTTTTATGGTCTCTCGTTATTGTACCGTTAAACTTACAACAGTCAGTATGAATCAATTCTAAAATATTAGAATTTCTATCAACTGATTTGAAGGGTTTACGGGGCTGTTTATATTGCACACAAACTTCACATTTTTTCTTATCATTTATGACATGCTTAGGAATCATGTCAAGATTCATCATCCTTTTTATAGTTTGAAAATTAACATGTCCTAATCTATCGTGCCACACATCATAAGACTCAATGTTATAAGAACAACCAATATCACTAATTTTATTTATAGTCGTATTTTCAACATTGAGTTTAAATAAACCTTCATTAAGGTAACCCTTTCCAATAAAGGTTCCTAAATGTAACAATATAACTTTATTACATTTGAAGTTTAGGTCATAACCAGCACGAACTAATTTTGACCCTCTAATCAAATTCCGTCGGACCGCTGGAACATGATGCACCTCATGCAGTGACAAGACCTTCCCTGAGGTAAACCTCAAGTCAACTCGTCCAATCCCTAACACTCTGGCTGCAGAATGATTCCCCATGGTTACGGAAGTGCCTTCAATTACCTGATAAGTAAGGAAGACAGAACAATCAGCACAACAGTGCACATTAGCACCTGTATCAACCAACCACTCATTGGGTTGATAAATCAAATTTAGTTCGGGGTTAAAGGAAACAAACCCATTGCTGGTGCTGGTCACAACATTGACCTGTGCCTTGGTGTTGGGCACATTGCCTTGGTTCTTCTTTTTGTCCTTCCGCTCAGGACAGAATTTGGCAAAATGTCCAACTTGTCCACAAGCCCAGCGCGACCTAGTCCCATGCTTCTTCTGAACCTTTGATTTGGGTTTCATTTTGTTCTTCATTTTTTGGTTTTTGAACTTGTTCTTGTCAGAAGAGACCACCACATTTGCCTTTGGAGCAAAATCCATAGGCATCCCCTTATCATCATCTTATGTTGCTTCCGATGTTCTTCCTCGATATTTAAGGCAATCATTAAATCTTCAAGAGAGATTTTACCTCTCCTGTGTTTAAGTGTCATGCCAAAATCTTCCCAACTCGGAGGTAACTTTTCGATGATAGACAAGACTTGAAGTTTCTCAGGTATCGGCATATCTCCCTCAGCAAGACCGTGAATCAAAATTTGAAATTCATGGGTCTGCTCAATGACAGATTTACCCTCAACCATTTTGAAGTTTAAGAACTTCCCCACGGTGTACTTCTCTAAACTAGAGTCCTCGGAGTTATATTTTTTATCCAAAGATTTCCATAACTCTTTGGCCGAGGTTGTAGAGCAGTACACATCAAATAGTGCGTCTGAGAGGGCGGACAGGATTCTCCCATGGCAGAGATAATCCCTCTGTTTAAACCTCTCGGTGGAAGCACTACGGGCAGGTTCTTCTTCATCAGGTGAAGGAGGATCTGATTCTATAACGGAGAAAAGCCCCAGCGTAGTAAGGCAAAATTTCATTCGTTATTGCCAACGTTTGAAGTTTTGCCCGGAAAACCTCTTGGGTTTGGCGCTAGCCTCATCAGACCCCGACATTCTAATATTTAACATGTCTACTTAGGCACAATCAATTCTCTAAGATTGTTATTTCTAACAGTAATGTAATATGCACCAAAGCAGTAGACAATAAAATATTTATAGATGCAGTAGCCAGATAAGGAAAGAGCCGAGTTAAAGAATAGTTATCCGGTTGAAGCGCCGACGTGCCGACTGCCCTTAGAGAATTGATTACCGCCCTACGGTGCAAAGGCTCCCGGTAAAATCCTCCCAAGATCCGACAACCTCGCGACGTTCGTAGGTGCACTCCAAGACGAACGCTGCCTCCGGACCCAACCTCAGATTGCACAAGGCGAAGCCTCAAGATCGAGAAAACCGAAACAGAAAGAAGAAGAAAAGAAACTCGAGAAGGAGATGATGCTCGGAGAGAAGAGAAGCAGAGAAGCAGTGAAATGAGTTCTCTGCATTCTTCCCCTTCTTTTATAGATCCGAAGAGACACTGAGTGCCTCTTCGAATTCGCACTGAGGCCGTGAGGCGTCGCGCCGTGCGCGACGCTAAGGAAAGTCACGCCTGTTGGTTTCTCAAATAAAAGAAAGAAATAAATAAAAGAACAGAAAAAATAAAACCAATTTGCCGAACTGAAATCTACAAAACCAAACCGGGCCGCCCGCAAGTGCGAGGCTCACGGGCTGGGGATTTGCAACCCCCCTGCGCGCGATAATCGGGTGCGTCATGCCCGATTTATGGATTTCCGGCCCAGACCCCCTGAAACCACCTGGTTTGGGCTCAGCCCGCGCATGCGTGTAGGTCCCCCTAAGCTATCTAAGCATAGTTGGAATGACTTCATATATAAGGTCTTCTAACTCTCTTGGCTTAGCAATGTGGGACTAAACACATACACACTTCCTTCAATATATTTGAAATTTCAAACAAAAATCAACACTAACTATATAAGAACAAGAATCAGAATATCTAGAAGAGAAAATTTTAAGAGGACATTCAACGGATAATTCTACAAGAACACAATCATTTTCTAAGATGGATATATGCTCAGAAGAAGATGAAACTTGAAAAACAAATCTTTTAGCACATTGTTTATTGAGAATGTAAAATGAAAAAGGAAGAAAATAGCTTAGTTTTTTAACTAGCACTATGTATTCAACCCTTCAAGCAGACTAATTTTGAAATGATCGATTCGGTCCTTTGAAAATTTTCTATTAATCATCGAGTTAAATTTGAAAGTGCTAACAAATTGGCGGCTCAGTAGCTCAACATATTTGTCATCCTACTGAAAGAAAATATCTTATAGTGCATCATAGTTGAGAATGGAACCATAAATATTTAAAAGACTACGTACATGGGTACTCTATCGCTCAAGAATAAAACAGAATTTGAAATTTGGGGAGGTGCATAGACGAAAATAATCATGATACGTTGTGTATAACTTTCAATAATAAAATATAATAATTAAAAATAAATAAACAAAATATTTAAAATTAATATTAGTATATTACTAAAAGAGGAAAGCTAAAAGTTTCTTAAAATATATTCAATAAGTATCAAATATAATTCTCTAATTAAAAAAAAATTATTGGTCTTTAAAATTTTGAAGTCTTTGATGATAAGTTATATGCTCACATTTTTAATAATTTATCTCTCAATATATACCATTAATGCATACGAAAGAAAAAAATCATTTATTTTGTTTCGAAGTCTCGCTTGTTCAATATTCATCACAGAGACATTTTGACTATATTATATTCATAATGTTTTAATTGTATCTCTAATTGTTCTTTTTCATCTCTGGTAAAATTAAATGCACAAAACTTTTTAACTAATTTATATTATCCATGAGTCTAAAGGATTCCACCTCATTTTGAGGATTTAAGACAATACTAAAATGAGTAATTCCATAGCATTATCATTAAAACGACAATTAATATATTACATCTATGTATTTATCGAAGCATAAAAGAGGTCTATTTGATACAACAAATATGAATTATTGATATTAAAATTGAACCAAAATTTTTAAAATCAATCCAAAAATTTGCTCTCCCTCAAATAACCTCTGAATTCTCGATTTAGGATTGGAATTAAGCTTAAAACTTTCTAAAAATCACCGCCAACCCCTAGGTTGCATGGTGGTTGATGACGACGAACAAGGTCACTTGTAGCTCCGATGCAAAATAGGAGTCGAGGACTCGTCTCAGGGTTGCGATATTACTTTGAAATTTTGATACCAATCTATCAATATAAAACTTAAGTTCCAGGCCTTTTCGAATTTTGATGATTGACAATGGTGAATGGGCCTCACCCATCACGTCATCTTGGGAAGTGTAACTCCTTTATCCTCATTCCACCTGCATCACATAGGACTGATTAGGATTGAACTAGATTGGTTCACTAAATAAAATAAATCAAGGGGAGGGGTCTTAGTCCTCCCAGATCCCCCATATAAATTCACCTATATTGTTGTCATACCTAACGGGGGAGCTAGGAATTGTAATCTGCTCGAGATAAAATGACCTCCAAGTGGGCATCAAGTTGAAGGTCTATTATTTTGATTTAGAAATTTTAAATCAATATGGTGAACAATTAAAATTAAAATAGTCTCAATTGCTTCCTGAGGCTAAAGCCAAGGTAAGCATATACCTGGTGTTAAATTTATGATATGAAATATAAGATTAAAATAATAAATACTTAAAGTGATCGATATATGGTAGATCTCGATCTTATTACTTGTTGTTGGAAGAGTAATCACATAATCAAATAGACCTTCAATGGTCACGAACCAAATTCCTCTTGTTTTCTTCAATGTCACCTCCTCTTCTGATTGCCTTGGACGATTTTATAGGGAAAACAAACGATAGTAACATTGCTTATTATAGCAAAAGATGAAAAGGTGCCCTCTCTCATTATAGCAAAAGAGTAAAGGGTGCCCTTTCTTCTTAACGTGTGTTGTTACTACACACGTTTAACATCTCCCACTCGTTAAGTCAATGTATAAAAATCATCTAGTCACAAAGACCATATAAGAACATTCAATTTACACTTCAGGAAAAATGATTATGCGGCAATAAACACACTGAATAATTACTACTAAGAAAATTATTACACTTAACTTAGCTGTTCTATCAAACGAATCAGAGACAACAATATCTTTTCTTTATCCCAGATTAAATCATTTATATTAATATGAACATTTCTAATCTCTCATAATGACTAATATGTCGAGAGTATGTTCATTATTTGCATTCAATATAATTATTCACAATCACATTTAAGTAATCAATAAAAAATATAATTGGTCGACTAGTGAATAAAGTCAAAGATGTAAATTCATTTTAATCTTCCTTTTTAGCTAGAATTCTAATTAGTCATTTTCCTAGTTATTCTCCATTGACTGAATCATCCATAGCCAATAGGATATATGCTAAAGTAGCATACACTGATTGGAACTTCAAGTAAACAACTAAATATCACATAGAATAAAATTAAGATTAACTTATAATATCAAAGGTCTCACATAGTAGAAAAGAAAGGATCAATTCTTTTACTATTATTATCGCCATAACACATATGACATGAATCACATGCTATAATGTTTTTCTCTTTATCAATAAAAAGTACATGTTTTTTTTTTCAAAATTTAACATCATTTAGATTTTGATTTAAACATACCTAATATATAATCCTAAATTCAACTTATGAATTTCAATTTAGCATTTAGCAGATTTAATAAATGATAGGTTCATTTACTGTCACACCCCTGAGAGGAGCCGCTGGCCTAACATAGAATCAGATAGCACCTCCTCTGTACGACGGACACTTGAAGCATGAGTGCAAGGCCTCCACAACCACTATAATTCATCAACCAACACGGCTGACAATATAAACATAAAAGTAAATACATGACATCAAAGAAAATAAAAGTCACGTACCGATATGATTTACAACAACAAACAACAGCAAAGGCCTCCATGGCATATAAAAGTATAATCTATGACACAAGGGAAAGAAATACAACATATGCAAATGGAAAAATATAGCATCTCGACAAATACAATACAAAACAAAAATGAATCGTCTTGAAACGGAAGAATTGGGACAGGCCATCGGGCACTCCATACGGTCAACCTGAAATAAAAACATGGCTAACGGGGTGAGTCCAATAACTCAATGAATACCAATATCTGATATGCATAGTAAGCTATACTAACAGTAAGAGTCTAGCTGACATAATGTCGAGTGCAATAATAAAAATGCAGAACTGAGGTACTAAAAAAATAAAGCATACCAGTGTAAACTATCTCGGTAGCATATAGGTCAATACCCTCAATACCCCTCCATGGGTAAAGCAAGGTCACCGGCTGAAATGTATAATATCGCCCATAATGCATGTCAAACAAATGTAACATCCAAATGCAGCAAACATAAACAAAATGCAATCTATGCATCATGCACATGATGCAATGACATAGTCGCCCCTGTCACCAGTCAGCCATCGTCACGAGTCATAAGTGAGGATACTAGCGGAAGTACTCATCTAGGTGTAGAGCTATGACAAATGTACGCACTTTGCCATCACTGCTCCTGAGTGACCGAGTAGACAGGATGCTGCTGGAGTAAACACTTCTACCCTATGTCATATGGGAGAGATAAATCTCTCATTTCCTCATATCACCGAAAAAAGGAGGAACCCTGCCTGCTACCACACTCCGATACTGCTACCCATAAGCTATCGAGCGGAGCAGCACAGATCAACTGTACACACCTGGAGCGATCCCTAATACTAGACGCACCCTCCAATAGCCACTACCCATGAGTGGCTGTGTGCACACCACATGATCTGATGACCCGACTCGACCACAAGGAAGTCCAGGATCGCCAGCTAAGCAACGGTGCAAGTATGGTGCATGCCACTAAATGCATGCAATATCCAACCGACAGGCTTACCTAGAATTTAAGGCATGCACAGGTCAGGGTCGTACATCATGATCTAGAAATACTCTAGCAGGATATATGCAAGGTACTATTCGCGATCAATCCATACCGTGTACTAGCTATACGAAAATAAACCGGATATATCACAAACGTAAGCTACTAGTAACTGACGAAGATATACAAAACAGATAAGCAATTGAAACGTACTACTAACATAACAAATCATGCATATATATATCTTTGACAATATCTAAAAATAGGTAAGTCGAAGGTACTCGCCTTCGATGTAGAGGTCCGCAAGCGATGAGACCCCCGTCCAATATATATATCCGTAACCGATCAATGTCCTGTACTAGGGACACAACTTAGCTAATTATTCATTTAAAATATTAGCTAAGTTATATGCCAAGTATAATGAAAATTAAACCCTAATTGCACATAATTATACAATTAGTTAACAACTAAAATCAATCCCCTAACATACCTATCTCACCCCAAGCACAAATGGAATTCCACCATAATTGCTCATAGTAACTAAGGAAAACAAAAATCACCATCCTTCTCAAAATGCATTCACAGTAGCTCCTCAAAATCCAAAATCACACGAGACCCACATCTGAAATTCACCAGTCGACTGCTCCATTCCAGCCGACACTAGTCGACTGCACAGAGGATCAGTCGACTGATCTTTCTGTGCCTAACACCAGTCGACTGCTCCATGCAGTAGTCGACTGCCTAAACCTTAAACCTAGGGTTTCAACCCCGAGTACAGTCACTCAGCACTCGTCCTCGCCCGACCAACCTAGACCTAGCCTTCTAGCCTCCTCCATCAGCCTTGCATCCCTCGGATGCCTCTCCATCCTTCACACCTTGCCTTCTCGAGCTTCCTTCAGCCTCGGTCTTTGTTGTCGGTGTTAGTGCAATCTTGGTTAGGTCAGGGTTGACCTAGTTTGACTAGGCTCGGGTGAGCTTATGTCTGGTAAGCTTGGTAAGCTTAAAGTTGAATGTTTCGATGTTTGATAATGATATTTGAATATCATATGATGGTTGAATATCATATGATGTCAAGTGGGTCAAGGTTGACTGAAGACTTGACTGAAAAGTCCTAGGAGGACTAGGCACACCTAGTGGAACTAGGTGAAGTCCAGATGGATCAGGGAGATCGCACGTTGGCATGAGAAAAGTCCTAGGGGGACTAAGCACATTTACTGGGACTAGGTGAAGTCCAGGTGGATCGGGGAGATTGCACGCTAGCAAGGTGGAAGTCTACCAAGAGACTAGACCTAACTCGAGGGTTAGACAAACATGGTTAGGAATCAGGTTAAGTTCTAGCTGGGAGCTAGGCAGGAGAAATCCAGTTTGGTCAAAGGGGTTGACCGGACACTTGGTAGGGAACCCTAGACTTGTGCACACAAGTTAGGGTTGGACTCAATCGATTGGGCAATTGATTAGGGTTTGGTTTCTCGCGAACAGAAGCTTCCTTGATCGATTGAGTGATTGATTAAGGGATATGTGAATCGATTGGGTAATCGATTGAGAGAAATAAAGTGTGAGAACAGAAAGTGGCTGAATCGATTGGGCAATCGATCCAGCCTTCTCTTAATCGATTGATCAATCGATTAAGAGGTTCTGTAATCGATTGGTTAATCGATTACAAGGTCTGGTAATCGATCGGGTGATCGATTATTGCCGTTTATGTGAGAGAACAGAAGGGTGATGAATCAATTCAGCAATCGATTAAGGTTGTTCTTAATCGATTGACTAATCGATTAAGGTTCAAAAACTAGCCGTTGAACTGCTAAGTCTGACGTGGTAATCGATTGGGTAATCGGTTAGGAAACCCTAGGCGTCGGGTATAAAGGGTTTTCACGCAGGTTTGAAGCGCATCTCTTTGGCAGCTCTTCGACACTTCTCCTCCTCCTTCCACGCCATTTCAAGAGAAGCTTTGGGGCTTAGTGTTGCTGCACTTCCAAAGTTCTAGAGGCGATATCAAGCTTGAAGATAGCAATGAAAGTAAAGAGAGTTTATCATTGTAAATCTTGTAAGATTTCATTTTGTATTTACTTGAATTCTTGTTGTATCTTCTTGGAAGTTTGTAAGAGGTTTCTCCACCTCAAGAAGGAAATCTTTCATAGTGTATGAGAGAGTGAGGAGAGTGGATCTTTGGATTAGTCACCTCAAGGAGGTAGATACCAAGTAAATCCTTAGTGTTAGCATTGCTTGAAGTCTTCCGCGGTGACAAATCATCTAAAAGCAAATCAGAGCTAATCACCCCCCTCTAGCTCTCCTACTGGTCCTAACAGTCAGGTCTTCCTTTGTCAAGATGTCACTTAGACTTTTCTCCTTCGTACCTATATCATGCATTCTTACAATGCAATATCAAATACAACAATAAACCTAACTTAAACCTTTGCCCAAACATCAAAACCCAAGGTACCTAGATTGCTCCAACAATCTCCCCCTTTTTGATGTTTGGTAACCTGTTTAAGTTAGGGAAACAACAACAAAGCAAATGATCATGCATAAATCATGGAACCTAACCTTAGGCTCCCCTTTACCTAAACTCTCCCTTGAGTAGGTTTTCCTTGTAAAGGTACTTCTCTCCCTTTGTCAACAAATGCTCCCCCTTCACCTAAGCTCCCCCTTGAGCTTGGATTTCTTGCAAAGGTATGTTGGATTCCCACTTAAACCCAACACTTCTCCCCCTTTGCCACACATCAAAAAGAGCTCTAACAATATCCCAATTATTGGATACTTTAAACTTTAATGACCATAAATATTGTCTAATAACCCCCATAAGATTATACACAAATTTGACATCCATTTGGATACTTTTCGATTGTTGAAAACAGTTTCAGCATATATCAGTCGACTGAGATAGTTACCAATCGACTGATCCCTATCGAAAAATCATATAGTAGATAATCTCTCTCTAGAAAGCACTGTTAGTCAATTGCCCCTGCACCAGTCGACTGATACCTTGATAACTGCATTTTCAATATTTTGAACCCAAATTCAGAAATGCACCAGAAATTCCACAAATCTCCAAAAATTTTTAAATTTTGTGGAGTAATTTGTGATACCCATGTCTACTTGGGAAAAATATATTTAAAAGTGTATATATCTCGGATTCCAAGATTGACACAAAACTCAAAACTATCTAAATGGTTCAATAGAATCTTGACCTAACGTCCTAGTTTTAGCTTCCTTTTGATGTGTCTGCCCATACCAAACCATAATGCATCCCTTGCATTGATTTATATGATATCTAGACATCAAAAACCAATTTTCATACAATATGTCCCTAATGTTATATTTTCATGCATGAGACCCAAACCCAATGTGCCAAAACCCAAGGATTGAGACTCGAATTCATCTCCAAACCTTTTGGCACACTCTATGGTCTATCTAGACTTCTGGAAGAAATCCTCCCGAGATCCATTTATCATGGGTCCCAATTTAACTCTTAGAGCTCCCCCTTGAGCTCTTAACGTTAGCTACCTCCCTAGGTGACTCATCCAAGGTTACTAAGCCACACCGGTGTACCTTGGCTCTCAACCATTACCTTCCTCCCATTCTTAGGATTAGTGTCATGCTCATTTACTACCTTCCTCCCCTTAGACATGGTAGTTTGAGTCTTGTTTGGTCTAGTCTTGGGTAATGATTTCCTAGGGTTATCTACTTTGTTAACCCTATTCCTATCATTATACCTAAATCCATGATTATGCTTGGGTAAATAATCTACATTATTTTTAACAAGCATATAGAAATTTGAAATTGGATAAAATTTTATATAAGGGATTACCTTCCCTTTTACCTTTGAAGCTCCCCCTTGACTTGAGCTCCTCTTTTTCTTCAATTTCTTCAAATGTCCTAGATTCTTGAGCTCTCCTTTCCTTGAGCATTTTGAGTGGTAGCGCCCCCGCTCACCACACGTGAAACAAATTATATACTTCTTATCCTTAGCTCCATCCCTACAATCCTCATCAGTTTTTAAATGAACTTTACTGGGTTTAGGGTTTACCTCTTTTACCTTCTTGAGTGAAGGACACCTACTCTTGTAGTGTCCCATTTCTCCACACTCAAAGCATTTGATGTGAGATTTCCCACTCTTCTTGGTAGTTAAAGTTAAGGGTTGAGATTCCATGATCTCCTCTACCTTTGATTGCTCTTCTTCTTTCTCACTTAAGGATGTGGACGATTGCACTTCCTCCCCCTCTTCGGATGTTGAAATCGATTCAACTTCCGATTAGTCCTTCTCCTTCTCTTGGACCAATGAACCCTTATCCTTGGGCTCCTCCACTCTTTGTTCTTGTGTAGAATTCTCATGTAGAGCTATCACCTTTCTCCATAGCTCATAAGCATTATTGTAATCACCTACACGAGATACAATATAAGAAGGTAATAAGTTTAAAACAATTCTCGTTACCTCCTTATCCGCCTCCGCTTCCTCCTTTTGATCCTTTGTCCAATACCGAGGTCGGAGGCGTTTCCCCTTTTTGTCCATTGGATCTTCGAATGGAACCTCCAATCCGGTCTAATGGTCCAAATCCATTTGGAACCAAGTCTCCAACCACTTCCTCTAATAATTGAAATTGTTTCGATCATATGGAGGTGAGATTCGAGTATCCCATCCTAATAGACCTTCCGAATCTATCTTCCTATAGTGCCTTTGCTCTTTTAGCGGTTAGTCCAACAAAAGCGACCCCGACACTGATACCATTTGTTGGGGATCGATGCGTATGACTAGAGGGGGAGAATAGCTGATCATCCACTTAATTCGCCGGTTCTTCCTACACGTGTTAGTGCGCAACGGAATACAATACCAACTAAAACTAACAAGGAAGAACACAAACCAATTTAACGAGGTTTGGAGATAAAGCTCCTACTCCATGATAGTCCGTAAGGTGGATGATCCCGTTCCGTCAGTGGATGACTCCCCGGAAAGTCTCCACCTAGCTCATGTCGCTCTTTGTGGGTGGAGAAACCTCACCACAACACTTACACACACATCTGAGTTTGGTAGACTACTAATAAGTTTTACCCAAGCTTGTTTCGTCAACCTTTGCCAGCCAAATCAAGCTCTCTTAAATAGAGCTCATACCTGAAATAGCCATTACCAGTCAACTGGTGCCAACACCAGTCCACTGGTCCACCTGAACTCAAAAGTTATAGCACAACGTTCGAATTCCAGCTGACACCAGTCGACTGCACAAAGGATCAATCGACTGATCTTTCTATGCCTAACACCAGTTGACTGCTTCATGCAGCAGTCGACTGCCCAAACCCTAAACCTTTGGTTTCAACCCCGAGTATAGTCACTCAGCACTCGTCCTCGCCCGACCAACCTAGACCTAGCCTTCTAGCCTCCTCCATCAGCCTTGCGTCCCTCGAATGCCTCTCCATCCTTCACACATTGCCTTTTCGAGCTTCCTTCGACCTCGGTCTTTGTTGTCGGGTCTTCCTTTGCCAAGATGTCACTTGAACTTTTCTCCTTCGTACCTATATCCTACATTCTCACAATGCAATATCAAATACAGCAATAAACTTAACTTCAACCTTTGCTCAAACATCAAAACCTAAGGTACCTAATTGCTCCAACAGGCAGAACTGGGAGTACTACAGTGGGTACCGACATGACTTAAGAACCTAAGGTACCTAATTGGTACCTAATGCTCCAACGGTCTTTGTTTCTTATCGTAAGTCATGGTGGTGCCACTGGCAGTACTACAGTGGGTACCACCGAGGGTGCAATTGGGAGTGCAGTCAGAAATGACGGAGAAACCCTCGGAAAGGGAGGTCCCTGACCACCCTGTATCGCTGGAGAAGTCTACCTTAGATCTTGGCTTGATATTCTAAATTATGCCAGGACTTATATTCCTAATCTATCTTCCAAACTAGGCCCTTTATATGATAAAACATCCCCTCATGGAGACAAGCGAATGAAGGACTCAGATTGGGCTCTGGTAAAACAAATTAAGGCCCAAGTCCAGCAATTACCAGATCTGGAAATACCCCCAGAAAATGCATACATCATTCTAGAAACTAACGGTTCCATGATTGGTTGGGGAGGCATATGTAAATGGAAGAAATCCAAGTATGACCCCAGGAATTCGGAGAAAATATGTGCCTATGCACATGGAAAGTTTCCTACGGTAAAATCCACCATTGATACGGAAATCTATGTGGCTATGGAAACCATGAGCGCCCTAAAAATTCATTTCCTTGATAAGGAAGAAATAACTCTCCGAACTGATTGCAAGCAATCATTAGTTTCCATAATAAAATAGCTCGAAACAAACCATCGAGGGTCCGATGGATAGCCTTTACATATTTTATCACTGGGACTGGAATCAAAGTGAATTTTGAACATATAGATGGAAAGATGAATATATTTGCTGACACTCTTTTAAGACTAATCACAGATGATGAAGCCCTAGTTGTTGTTCTTACAGATGCCCAAGAAGAAGCGACTTCTTCAAGAAGATATCCTCTCCTTACTGAACACGAAGACCTTATTAATGACACATCAATTAAGATATTTCTAAAAGAGGAACGTAATAAAAGGCATCGGATGGCGAAAATTGAAGATGAAGCCATCAATAGCGTATTGGAAAAACTTCGTGAGTTGGAGATCATTATACAGATGAAGGAATATGATTTCAATCATAGACGACACATGGAAGGAGGAACCCAAAGCTATTGGCACAAGAATCTAGATACAGTAAGAGAAAACAGGTGTGATCTCTTTCAAGAGAAACAACGAATCCAGCAGATAGGACGTGAGATCAAAATGATACCCCCGTGAAGCCATGATGGGCCCACTTCCCATAATCCAAAACAGACACCAGCTGTAAAGACGTATTAGTTATCACTTTAATAATAACGAATCTTCTTTTAGCTGTAAAGAAAAGGTGTGTCCTGTAAAGTTAATTATGGCCGACAAAGGGTGAATGATTGAAGGACGATGGGGCAATGAACAATACCCGCTTCAATTATTTTCACAACCTTCTCGTGCTATAAATAGACTTCTAGTTTTTGAGGATTGAAGCACGCTTGAGCAACTCCAAGCATCTTCTTCCTAAAAACTCTAAATAGCTTGTTTGTGAAATCTCCCTAGAGGTGAATAAACTTCCGGGCATCGTCCCAGAGTTTCTTCTAAAAACCTAGTGAGTCAATCTATTTTTGGTATCCTCGACGGCTGGGCTCAATCCCGGGTCGTCTCCTCGGAGACTCTGCCTCCACTCTAATGGTCGCAGCTCCCTCAGGCTCCCGAGTTGTCCAACATGGTGGTCGCCTCGGGCCATCATGTCGATGGGGTGGGGTCAACTCGATACGATGGAGCATACCTGTACAGATATGACCCAGTATTAATAAGGTTATTCCTATAACTATTAGCAAGTCTTACCATTTCCTTTTGGTCGCCTAGAGATGTCCCGCTGTATCCATGTCCTGAACACGCCCATTTCGAAAAAATGACTCCAATATAAAATCTAAAAATGCCTATGAGACCATAAGGTATCTCGCAACTTAGGCTCTCATACCAAATAAATTGTCACGCCCCCAAGAGGAGCCACTGTCCCAACATAGAATTAGACAACACCTCTCCTGTATGACGAACACTTGAAGTATGAATACAAGGCCACCACAACTACCATAATCCATTAGCCAACACGACTGACAATATAAACATAAAAGTAAGACATGACATGATAGAAAATAAAAGTCGCGTACCGACATGACTTACGATAACAAACAACAACAAATGCCTCCATGACATACAAAAGTACAATCCACGATACAACGGAAAGAAATGCAACATATGCAAATGGAAAAATATAGCATATCGACAAATACAATACAAAACAAAGATGAATCGTCTCGAAATGGAAGAACTGGGATAAGCCACCGGGCACTCCAGACGATTAACTAGAAATAAAAACATGGCTAATGGGGTGAGTCCAAGAACTCATCGAATACCAATATCTGATATGCATAGTAAGCTATACTAACAGTAAGAGTCCAGCTGACATAATGTTGAGTGCAATAATAAAAAATACAGAACTGAGATACTAAGAAAATAAAGTATACCAGTGTCAAATTATCTTGGTAACATATAAGTCAATACCCTCAATACCCCTCCACGAGTAAAGTAAGGTCACCGACTGAAATGTATAATACCACCTGTAATGTATGTCAAACAAAGCAACATCCAAATGCAGCAAACTAAATCAAAATGCAATTCATACATCATGCACATGATATAATGACACGGTCACCCCAATCACCAGTCATTTATTGTCACGAGTCATAAGTGAGGATACTGTCGGGAGTACTCATCCAGGTGTAGGGTCATGACAACTGTATGCACTCTGTCATCACTGCTCCAAAATGACCGAGTGGACAGGATGCTGGTGGAGTAAACACTCCTACCCCATGTCATATGGGGGAGATAAATCTCTCATCTACTCATATCATTGGAAAGAGGAGGGACCCTTACCTGCTACCATGCTCCGATACCGCTACCTATTAGCGACCGAGCGAAGCAGCATAGAGCAACTGTACACACTCGGAGGGGTCTCTAATACTGGATGTACCCTCCGGTAGCCACTACCCAGAGTGACTGTGTGCACACCACATGATCTGACAACCTGATGTGACCATAAGGGAGCCCATAATTGCCAGCTAAGTAACAATGCAAGTATGGTGCATGACACTACACGCATGCAATATCCAATCGACAGACCTACATAGAATCTAAGGCATACACAGGTCTAGGTTGTACATCATGATCTAGAAATAATCTAGCAGGATACATGCAAGGTACTACGCGCGATCAATCCATACTGTGTACGAGCGAAACGAAAATAAGCCGGATATATCTCAAAGGTATGCTACTAGTAACCGACGAAGATATACAAAACATATAAGCAATAGAAACCTACTACTAACATAACAAACCATGCATATATATCTGTGACAAAATCTAAAAATAGATAAGTCGAAGGTACCCGCCTCTGATGTGGAGGTCCGCAAGTGACGAGAACCCCTCGTCCAATATATATATCCATGACCAATCAACATCCAGTACCATGGACACAACTTAGCTAATTATTCATTTAAAATATTAGCTAAGTTATATGCCAAGTATAATGGAAATTAAACCCTAATTGCACATAATTATACAATCAGTTAACAACTAAAATCAATCACCAAACATACCCATCTCACCCCAAGCACAAATGGAATTCCACCAAAATTGCTTACAGTAACTAAGGAAAACAAAAATCACAATCCTTCCCAAAATGCATTCACGGTAGCTCCTCAAGATCCAGAATCACACGAGACCCACAGCTGAAATTCACCATCAAGTTATCCCTCATATGAATTCTAAAACAGGGAATCAATTTCAAGATTATATCCTGGATAATGCTCTGATCTGTGAGCTGCAGCAGGGAGGCACACAAAGCACAACACAGATTGGAGTTAATAAAACCCAAACCAAGTCCATCTACGAACACCTTCCAATATCCAACCACTCTCGGCAGAACAACCTCGACCAAATTCTAAACTCACAATCTCACTTTATTATTTGAACAAAAATTCTGACAGCATCCTCTAAGGATCAAAGAGAACAAAATCGATAATCCAAACAGATTCCAGAGCAATATATCCAAGAAACTAAGCTAATCTAATAATGAATAGATCCAAAAACATGACATTATTGAAGAATGTCTCAATTTTACAGCTCAAGGAAAACCAAAATGGAAACCAATCAATCCATTTCTTCAAATCCAAACTAAGCATCAAACTGTCCTTACCTTTATCAAAGTCAGTGCAGCGATTCTTCGTTCGAATCTGAGTGTAGCCGAGATCACCGGAAACAGAACTCGTAAGGAATAATCTGATCATTCACGGTTCCAGATCCAAGCTAGCAACTCCCTCGACTTAGATCTAATAGCTCAGTTCTATATCAAGATCAGTGTTCGAGATTTGGCTCTCCTGGGACAAAACACAACATCTATGACGCACGGTCCAAATACCTGGCCAAACACCATCGGGAAATCCCCAAGATCAAAGTCCCCAGTCGATCCACAAGAGAAAAGAAGAGGAGCTTACCTATCTCATAAATGGCTAGCGCGGAGCTCATAGAAGAGACATCGGCGTCTGTGTCGCTCTTGACAATGTGACCACAACCCCTCCTCAAGATCGGCTGGACTCCAAATGGAAGTAAGACCATGATCAGAGGAAGAAAAAGAAAGGAAGTAGAGATCAGTTGTCCCTCGATGATCTCGCTTGAACTGCAAGGGGAAAGAAGAGGGCTTCGTCTGCTCCGCTCCCTCGCGCGTGGAAGAATAAAAAAATGATCGCAGGCTGATTAGGGATGAGGAAGAACGAAAGAGGATTTATTTAAGTGGTGGCGCTTTTGCATTTAAGCCCTCCACTTTCATTCAATAGAATCTATGCCCTTAATTTAAACCTTTTGCCATTTAGCCCCTCCATTTCTTCATATTTTAACATTTACTCCAATCATTATTAATACATAAATAATCTCATCTTGACATTATTATCAAGGCGACTCTAACTTATGGGTATGTTTCTGTTCACAACTACGTAAGTTATTCTATAAGTAATTGTCTTACCTCTATTTATACTTAACAAATAGAGATGATTGTCCATGTAAGTGGACCAATCCCAACCTATCAATGTGCTCACTGAGACTTTTATCTAAATATAACAAAGATATTTATACTGAATAGATCATATCATTTCATATATCTAATTATCTTTACAATGTGTTAGATGTTAGCATGTCTTAAAGACTTTACAAATTCTTGAAATGATACAAGCATAGCTCATATAGGGATATACTCAAGAATTATCTTTTTCTTATTAATAATATCCTTATAAATTATATTTAATCTCTATATGCTTGTCTTTTTTAATGATATTTGAGATTCTTGAAAAAAACTATAGTAGCTTGATTGTTATAGTATACTGTAACATGATTCCAACTGTCCTCAGCAATCTTCAGATACTTTAAGAACCTTCTTAACCAAATAGTTTCTTGTATAACAGCTGCACAAGCCACATATTCAGCTTCCATTATTGACAGCGCTACACAAGTATGTTTCTTAACTGTTCCATGAGATAGCGCCACTATTTAGTAAGAAGGTATACTTAGATGTGGATTGTTTATCACCAAGATCCCCTGTCCAATCTATATCCATGTAGCCCTTCAGGCTCAGCTTTGATCCTCAGAAGCAGAGACAATAATCTATTATCTCTTTTATATATTTGAATATACTCTTTACCATTTTTGAGTGTCTTGATCTTGGGTATTACTAGAAATAATTAACTAAACCAACAACATAGCTTATATTAAGACAAGTATACAACATAGTATACATTAAACTACCAATAGCACTAACATATGCTTTTTTTTCTTCATTTTAGCTATTTTTTTAAAAAGTCTTGAGATACATACTTTTGCTTAGAACAGTACTTGTTATATTTGAGAGATATCTTAAAGCAATCATCTTAAAGAATGTATTATTTATTGGATAAATATAGTTTTAATATTTGGGTGCACATTCTTTATATGTATAATTGGATCTTAAACTCATTTACTAAACATCCGTAATATGATTCGTAGCATAAGAGAACTCGTGATTGAATCACGATTAGTGAACATCTCTACATGTGCAGTTGTATTGGATAAATACATGAATGTATTGAAATTTTTCTTAGTTGACAAACTGATTTATTTAGACATTATCAATTCCGTGAGACTAGTAATGCTATACTTCTTGGTCTAACCAAACAGTTATTCATCACTGACTGTGTGATATCAAGAGTTAAACGTGGATGCTAGTTATGGTAACTAGTTTATTGGAGTAACCTGCTATGAGATTTTATATGGTTCTCTACATATATGGATATATACCTATGAAGATCTCATTGAAGCTTAAATGTAAGTTTCCTTCGACTTGAGGGATTCAAGTTACCTACATCATAGAGACTTATACTTTGACTTCTTAAGCAAACATCTCTTTGGAGGTATGACCCCAGGATGATTAGATATAAGTCAAAGTTCCTGAAGATATTTGGATAGCCCACAGAGGATTCACCGCTCCTTGCGAGAAGACATATACCCTATGACCACTCATTAGGATTATTGCTCATAGTCTTTGGCCAAAGAATGACATGTTAAATGTTAGAGTAACTTGAATCCATAGTACGAGTAAATAATACTTGGGCTTAGTGTGACGTAGTCAACCTAGTCGGGATAGACACATAGACCATGCCCTAAACCAAGTAGGTATAAGACGAGTGAAAGAAATAAGACATGACTCAATGTAGCTGCTTAAAGGTTCTAAAGTAGTTTTGGAATCAACCGATGATTTTTTAGTTAATTAGGGATCCATAATTAATAGTTAATTATGGACGATCAAAATAATCGAGAATTTATTGGGTCACACACACTACGAGTTTATCTGAAGGACTTAGAATGAGGTTGAGAATTGGATTCTCAAATCAAGAGAGAAACAAAGTTTGGTTGGGCTAAACGGACAAATATAGAAGGATATTTGTCAGAACAAAAGCGCCGATGGTCATGCCTATTGTGGGCGATATGAATTCATCATGATTTAATAATAAACCAAAAGGGTTTGGTTTAATTATGAAACAACTTGGTTTAATAATAAATCAAAAAAATTTGGTTTAATAATACATCAAAAGATTTTGATTTAATTATGAACCAAAGTGGTTTGGTTTTGAACTAAAACTTGAACTTAATGATAATAGATCGAGTTGACTTTGCTTATTGAGTTTGGGTGATGATTTGCTCTTCAAATCATGTAGAGGTGTATAAAGATCTTCTATGAGGAGAAGGGGTGTGTCAATTCATTATTGATCTTAGAGAAAAAAAAACCAAAATTATTTTAGACAATTTCTCTCCTCCTCCTCTCCCTCTCCCACTCTCTTGGCCGCTGCCCTACAACAAGGAGGCACCCCTCCTTGTGTGCCTCCTTGTTGTCGCTGCCCTAGTTGTTGTTAGCCACAGTCACTAGTAAAATTTTGTTGATTTACTTTGCATATTCACTAAAATCGTAGCTAGATAATTACCGAAATAAACGGATGTGAAGTAAAAGAGTATTATTTTACTTTGTCTTATCACCGAAGTCGTATCTAAGAAAAAAGCGAAGTCTTTGACTAGTTGAATGATGCAAAACTGGTTTAGAGTTGGATCGATGCTGAAGTAAAATAAGATCTTTTACTTCACTAGTTTTGTAAAGTGTTGAAGTAATCGATGATATGTAACTTCACAATTTATATTGATTGTCAAAGTAAATATATTATATAACTTCACCATAATTTGTATTTGTCAAAGTATTTGGTATTATATAACTTCAAAATTTATATTTATTGACAAAGTAATTGATTTAAAAGACCTTATTATTTGGTATTTACTAAATAATTGATAAGAATCGACTTCACAATTATTAAATTATGATAAAGTAAATATTTTCATTAATGTCGACATAATTTAATGTAACAAAGTATTTTATTTTTTTATTACTTCAGCATATAGTTATGGTATTAAAGTAAATAACCATATTTTATTGTAATACAATTATAATTGAACAAATTATTTTCGCCATCAAAATATAACAAATATACCATAAATATTTATCACAACCAAAAGTGTATTTACATGAAATGTCTGATCAATTTCATTCAAAAGTTTATTACATACTTATTAGTATGCTAATACCTTTGTAGGTGTTCATTCTCCAACCTAGCAAGCTACCTTCGTAGGTGCTTCACCAATGCACATTGACATGTGCATTGGTGATTACTTGTTTGGTACAGCTTGTGAACAAAAGGGTGTTCCTGGATTGGTCAATGTGGCTTCTCGCCCGACTCATTGTGTAGAGTATTTGTCACGCCCCGAGACCAACGGTACCATTGATCTAATATAAAATCGGATGATATTTCCCCTGTCCAACGGACAATTTACAAATACATACAACACACGCAGTTCATAAATTGACCTCAAGTCTCAAAATAAATATATGATATAAGGAAAATAGAAGCATCACAATACCGTAAATCGTAAAATTCACCTGAGTTGCCCTCGGGGCAGCCACGTAGCAAAATAACCACACAAAGTCCAACAGAGGATTCAAAAATACAATATCGCACCAATGAATCAATATACAAGTCCGCGATATAGTAATGAATACAACACCAATTAAAATGCTATAAAGAAAGCAAAATGCGAGGAAGCACCCAATAAATGGAGTCGTAGGGACCCGGAACTGACAGCTGGGATCCTCCGGCGAGCTATCAACCTGAAAACAAAAATATTGAGATGGGTGATGAGTCCAAGTGGACTCTGTAGGTATAGAGAAAGATATACATGGATGAATAAATAGTTGAATAAGTTATATAGAAACAACATGATACAGTCTCAACAGGTATATCAGAATATGCATAATTGAAAGTAACAACTGAATGTTCATATTCGAAATCAGCCTATCTGATCATAACAAGGACTCGTATCATACGAGCAAGTGCAGAGTCATCTAACCACACAGATGGTATATCATGTATGTGCATGTCAAACATATGCAACAATCACAATCAAATGTACAATGCATTATATGCATATGATACAATGACATGGTCACCCCTGACGCTAGTCAAGCCATCGAGACATACAGTATTGTGTCGGCTGAGTGGGTAGGGTTGTGACACTGTACATACTCTGTCATCACTGCTCCTGAGTGACCGAGTGGACAGGATGCTAGCGGGAGCCACCCGCCTACTCCATATATATATATGAGGGTGCGTCGCTCTCATCTCCTCTTGTCTATGGTAAGAGAAGGGATCCCTGCCTGTTACCTCGCTTGGGAACCACTACCCATGAGCGACCGAGCGGAGCAGTACAGAGCAAATGCACACACCTAATGATATCCACTAACCCATGAGTGACCGTGTGTGCATATCATATACCGGACGACGGGCTCAAACCATAAGGGAGCTGATGATCGCCAGCGTGCAACAGTGCAGGGATGGTGCATGACTCTAATATAGGTAACCCCTTCCGATCATCATACATACTCAACTTAACATGCAAAGGTCAATGACATGTATAATAATCTATCTATCATATAACTAGATATACATACAAGTATAACTAGAAATCAGTCCATGCAGATACCAAGTGACATGTTATTATATCTACGTACACATGCATACATGAATACTATACAGAGTCAGATATCAAATATAGAGACTGTATAGATAGGAATTTGATCATCTCAAAGATCAAGCAATACGTATCAAGTAGGATAACAAATGATAGCAGATATAAGGTAAACAAGGACCTACTGCAATAATATAAGCAAGCCATGCATAAAGGTAAAGTGGAACTAAAAAACAACAAGCAAGAAATACCCACCTCTACATAGAAGAAGTCTGTATCAAATGAGAACCACCCGTCCAATAATTAACAATAGTACATCCAATCAATGCCCTGTATCAAAGAACATATTAAATAGTTATTTATATAGAAATAACTAGCTAATCAACTACTAGTCCATATAGGTAATAATCCTAATCATTTAACTAAATCCTAATCCAAAACAAAGGATTCATTTCCATGGTGATAACCTATAGCCAGATCAACATGGCATAAACCGACACCAAGGTCAAAATGACAACCTACAACCTACTCTAAACCGTTCTAAACCTTCTAGGTGTTCATACAATCACAAACTGAAAGCAGTAATTCCAAAATATAATCCTTCCAATTTAATCCACAAGTATAGCTATCCAAAATCCTAAAACCAAGCTTATCCAAGATCAATAACTAATTAAAAGGGAGCATCTTACATAATCATCTAACCTATTCCAAAATTCCTAGCCAAGTTAAATCTAATTCAAGCCTCTACACGAATCAAACCCTAGCTAGCAAAATCCAAACAGGACAATCCTCACCACAAGCTCTTGTCGGTACAAGAACAGGGTAAAGTTCAGAACCAATAACTCAACCAGAACAGAACATCCAATTTCTCGCTGCTTTCATGATCCCTACTGATCTAACTCCCATTACTGATTGGAAATAAAAATCCAATACTCCAACACCAAGACCAGCACACAGATCCAACTAAAATCCAAGAAACCCAAATTTGATTTCCTTCCCAGATCCAAGCAGATCTGCTCACCAACAGGGTTACACTACACAAACTCAAAACACATAATTCGATTCCGGATACAAACTTGCAGTAATGAATCTACATTCCAAATCAGAGAATTGTAGTAGAATCAAAGCCAAACATGGAACTGATAACAAAACCAAAAGCTAACATCTTCCAAGCATAATCCGATACAAAGGAATTCTGGACAAAGAAAAGAGATTAAAGCTACTCCATCTCACCAATAGGTAGCCCAAGGCACAAAGTTTCGATTCAAAAATTAACACCAGAAAACAAATACCACACCTAGAAATCCCACAAGATATGAAAGCTCACAATGCGGAAACCCAATATCAGAATGAAAACTTAAGATCGTAGGAAACATCTAAACCATTATGTTCCATTTCTAATCAATCCCACATACAATCCAAAGCACTAAACACCCATTGATTACCTGAGTTTATCGCTGGCCAACAATTCCAGCTCCAGTCCGACACCACCGACTCTCGCACGCGAGATCAGGTTTCCCCTTTCCCCATGGTTATGAAGGATCGAAGACTACTAACGAAGTGCTACAAATCCTCGATCGTAGAAGGCAAGCACCCTTGGAGAAAACCCACAAGCAGAGTACCAAGGCTTCCCCTTCCTTTCTCCCCTCAACCTCCCTTGGAATCAACCCTCCCCGAGACGAGATCCCCAATCCAATGGTGTGGTGCGCGCGCATCACTTGATCGGCAGAGAGGTGGGATGGGGTGGTCGGGCAGATGAGAAGAGGAAGGGAGGTATTAAGTTAATGGTGGGTTTTTGCAATTTAGCCATTAGGTTTCGGCCATTTCCAAATTGTGCCCTCATTTTAGCCCTTTTTCGCCATTTAGCCCTTTAAATTCTGATTTATTCTCAAATCACCTTCCAAAACACTAGGATTTAAGCAAATAAGCCCTCCAAATTAGGGTTCTACTTCCTCTAATAGCTTGAGACTCCTAAATAAATCACGAAAAATTCTATAAAACTTTCCGAAATTTTGTGATCCATATTTTAATTTAGTTGAATCTAACATTATTGCGGTTCTTGCATTGCATCTTAAGAAAGGTTGTAGTATGCACGTCAACTTGGAATCTCTAAATGGAATGTGACCAGTTCTCTCTTAACTATTCAATTCCCAAAAGAAAGAGATCAAAATCAATGCAAGTACAAAGAAGAATTAAATCACAAATTGCTTAAACATAAATCAGTAACCTTAGTTTGTGAATGAGAATTCCTAGAGTAAGCAAGCTTCAATTGACGTGGCAACCTTCTTTTAACAGATTACTTGCAGATGACACTTGAGATGACCTTTCACTTCTTGTTAAATCTATAAAATTTTGTCCTTAACAAAAAAACATAAGCCGCATGTTTGCTCAATCTTCATTAGAAAAAAATAAATAAGAGTGGACATATGATACCACAGAAGCTAATAAGGTACTGGAACTCTGTTTACTCTTAATTCGTGAGCAGTGCTTTGAATTCATTGTAATCAAAAAAAAAACTAATTATAATCATTTTCTACTTAGTAGTGAAACTCCAGTTAATTATATGATCAAAGGGGCAAACTAATCTCAGAATTTGATGGGATCGGGAGCTCATCTCATTGAGAGTTGTCTCTCCAACTTGTCTTTGAGCTTTAAAAACAACACAAAAGTTTTATATTAGTTTCTTATTCTTTGATTGAGAAGATTACAAATGTTAGATATTCCTCTGTAATTATTTACCTACACAGATTGCAAGGTGGTCATTAAGACACGATTAATCTCTCAGAGTTTCCTCTGTATATTTCTCTACAATAGTTCCTTTCTAACAACAACAATATATGTTTGTCATTTAGCTCTGTATAATAAATAGTAATAGTAAGAAGAACAAATAATTAGTCAAATCATTCTCTACCACTAGATCATCAAGAAGTCTAAGAGGAATATTGTCTGCGATCAAGAGATCTCTTACTACATTGTATATCTCCATTCTCTAGAATTTTAACACAGTCTCATTCACCATGCTATGACAACAAAGAAACAAACAAAAAAAATAAATGAACAAGTAATATCTGAAAAAAAATAAACCAAATTCTAAAGATTTTGCACCCTTCTTATGTAATCATAGATGTCCTCTACAACATATGTAGTTATTCTACTCATTCTGTAAGTTTTCCCACTGCTTGTTTGTCCATATGCAAATGTACTTGCTGCAGATAAAAATATTAGACAATTGTGTTTTAAAAGAATGGATGAAGAAAAAAAATGCACACTTGTTCTAACCATTGAATAAGGATATGCCATACATCCTTGTGGAAGATAAACTCTAGTATTTCCTTCAACACAAATCATACTCAACAATGTATCATATCCTAGTTTTGATTCACAAATTTTCTTCAATGCAATAATCTTAACTTCATAACAAACTATTAACAAGTCTAAGCAAATGATGCTTGCTACGTAATATATGTTGTACACAACTAACACGACAATTTAGATATCAAACAATAAAACTTCGATTTTAGAGGAAAGAGTAGAAAATATTGAGGAAATAGATGGCCGACAAGTGTAGCAGCAATCATATCGTTCACATTGGAAATGGTCACCGAAATTGAATCCTAATCTAGCAAGAAACGAATCGTTGGCCACCAAGATCGCTTCGTTTTCGATCTCGTAGACTCACCTATTCTAGCAGTCGCTTATTTAGCTATCGGGTGGCAATCCGGCATCACCATGAAGGCTGAGGCAGCGAGGCACTTGCGCACGACCCCGATGTTGAAGATGATGATGGCAGAGGAAGGATCGGTGATCATGATCCCCTTGACCGGGAGCCACAGGAATAGCTATTGAAGTAGGCGAGCCCATTAGAGTAGTCAGCATAGCAGGGGTGGTAGAGGTGGACCTTGAGAAGTCTAGACGTGCTGTTGTGGGAGAAGGATTTGACATCCTTAGGGATGAGCCTGCCGGGGAGGTCGTGGTTCTGGAGGAGCTCGTGGATGGTGGTGGTTTCGGAGGTCTTCGCCGCCAAGCAGGAGGAAGAGGAATAGGAGTCGGTTAAGCAAGGAGTTGGGAAGAAAATGGTTAGGGTTAAAACAAAATAGGGATGGGATAAAAAAAAAAAAACCGAGTCAACTTATAACATGTATGATATCATTGGTTCAAACTTATTACTTTAGTATTCAACAATTATAATTTTTTTTATAGCTTATTACTGCATCAAATAAATATTATGAAGTTAAATATCATTTAAAATTAAAATTAAAGCCTGCTTTTCTAAATTGATGAAGTCTAAAATGATATTTACTTGATTAATTTTTTAATCAAAATTGATTATCACATATTATTTCATAATTAGTAATCGTCGAAGTAATCAATGGCGAAGTCTATCATCAAAATTCTACAACTGCGTCATGCGTCGCCCCTCTGGTCACACCATCTCGCCAACCATCACCGTCGAGAGCAGTTGGCCGCTAGTCACCATCTTTGATCGGATATCATTTATGCCGCCAGATTACTTCTAGACGTCAGGAAAAAGATCAAGCGGGAGTTATCTTGATCACTTTGTCTTCAAGCTTGGCTAGTACCAATCAGATAAGAATGACTCATGGCCTTGTGAAGCTGTCTCGATGATAACTCAGTGTGGATACGAATAGAGGAGAGACTTTTCGAGTATTGCTTGGTTGATGCCCTTTACACTTCGAACCATCTGTTAGGTATATCTAGTATAAATTTAATTCCGTAAAATTTTATATTGCGATTAAGTTTGCATGTGTTGTATCTTATATGCTAGATGAGTGTTGTAATAAATTAGAAATTTATTATATTTTTATTTTCTGTGCATGTATACGAAATATGTTTTAAGCATGCATCTATGTTGGGTTCCCCAACAGTGGTATTAGAGTCTGACCGTGCTTCGACATGATCATAAAATTATTTTACGGGTCATAGTTGGTCATCAATTAATTTTATAATTTTTTCTATTTTATTAAGAATTTACATTTTTGGATAGTTTCCTAATTTGTTAGGGGAAAAAAAATCCATTTTTGAAAATTTTTCGAAGTAATTTAGGAAATTTTGTTTTAGAAATATTATGTAGATTAATTTTTAGAATTTTTCCTATTTTATTATGAATTTTAATTTTCTGAAAGTTTTCTAATTTGTTAAGAAATTTTATTGTTGGAATTTGAAATAATTTAGGAAATTATGTTTTCAAAATATTCAGTAGATTAATTTATGTAATATTTCCTATATTATTATGAATTTCCAATTTTAGAAAGTTTCCTAATTTGTTAAGAGATTCCATTTTTAGAAAAATATAAAATAATTTAGGAAATTAAATTTTGAAAATATTTTGTAAATAATTTAGAAAAGTTCCATTTTGAAAGGCTATGAATTTATTAAGAAAAATTATATTTTTGGAAAGTTTTCTAATTAGTTAAGAAATTTCAATTTTGGAATGTTTCTAAAATAATTTTAGAAAATTTCAAATTTAGAGTATTCTGAATTAATCAAGAAATTTTAATTATATATTTCCTAATTAGTTAGGAAATTGGAAATTAGGTAAATATTTACTAATGAATTAGATTTGCTTGATTAAAGAATTATTTCCTAAATATAATATGTCATTAAATTTAAAAATTTATTTCTTAATTTAATTAAAGAAATTTTGATTTATAGAAATAAGATTTTAAGATATATTTTATTTCCATTTTATCATTTATGCCATGTCATGCTATATATGTATGCCATGTAGATGTATTAAATTTATGTATTATTTATGCCATGTGTGTGATATGCATGTCAACATTTATGTCATGCGTGTAATGTCATGTAGATAATATATTTGCATGACGACGATGAGACCTAAAACCCTCACATAAAAATTAAAGTTTATATTTTTCGTTAATATAGTAAGAACCATAGTGTAATTTTTTGTTTGGGTTGTTAGACTCACTCTAAGATCAACTTGAAATTAGATATGTTCAAACCATAGAGATACAATCTGACAATTAACGGTTTGGCTTTAACTTGAAGCATTATCTTGTTGGACTCACGCCAAAGTTAATATGAATAGAGGTGAAGTTTGATGATATACATACAATGTATACTTATTAATGTGTTAGCATCCCAATATTTATGCGAATATTCAATTAGTTGATAGCATCATGCGATAGTTATGTATAAGCGATATATAATCGATATATCTGATACCTACCATCGTAGCTAAGAATGATTTGTTCAATTTGTTGGATCGAGGGTCGGCAAGAAGGGGGTAAATTGCCCCTGAAAAAGAAAAAGAATCTTTTGTGTAACTTTGACAAAGATATTTGTTAGTCCAAGCAGAAATAATAAACATAAAACAAATAGAGCAAACTGAAAGAAAGAGACAATCAAATTTACTTGGTTTGCATCTGGGGAGGTTGTTAATCTAAGGATAAATATAGCTTGATTCTCCTAAATATATCTCCTTTGGGAGGAGAAGTCTCTTACACGTAGAAAGCTCAGAAAAAGAAGAAAACAATACAACGAACTAGTTGGCTATTGCTTGGAATGCATTGGATGTTGAAACTGAGCTTCAGGGGTCTATTTATAGCCCCAGTGAAAACTATTCGTTTGCTAACGTGACAGTTACAGGGCGCCCGAGAGGTCTTGGCCGCCTGACATGTGGTCCGAAGCTATATCCAAAGGTAACGGTCACAAACGGCTAGAAATAGCCTTCTTGGGCGCCTGATACCACATAGGTGCTTGAGTGCTCGGGTGCCTAGTACTCAGGCACCCGAACTCCCAGGCGCCTGTTAACTTACAGGCGACCAACAGTCCTCTTGGTCAGCCGATGCTAACCAGTCTCCGGCTTGACTTGCTTCGCTTTCTTGGGTGATTTCTGGCTAACCGGAGTTAGGCTCACTCGAACCTGATTCAGGCCCTTCGCCCCTCGAGCGTCTTTCCTCTCAGCTTGTCGTCCCTCAGACATCGCGCGGATATTTCTCACTCCACAAATTTCCAAAAATTTCACAAATCTTCAAAAATTTCCAAATTTTGTGGAGAAGTTTGTGGTACCCATACCTACTTGGAAAAAATATATTCCAAAATGTATCTATCACCATTCCTAAGTTTGACACAAAACTCAAAATTTTCTATGAAAATTAAGACAAACAAGAGGCAACCTCCCCCTTGATCTATGCATTTTTCCAATTTTCATTTTACCAAGGTTAAGTTCTATCCAACTTAACACCATAACACCGGTTAAGTTCTACCCAACTTAACACCCAAGTTCTTCCCCCTTTGACACCATCAAAGGCTTGCCCCAAGCAACCTTACCCCTAGTGCCAAAAAGAACTCAACACAACCTTGAACAATCTAAAGGTTTGCAAGCACATTTGTTAGGATGTACCCCATCCTAGAAAAATATGTTTTCATGAAGAATATCAAATGTGCTTGACTTTTGGTACATTTTCTAATTACCTAAAACATGGTCATTGTGTATCAACTTGGAAATCTATTTATAATTTATTGTGTTTACCAAGACTAACAATTATAATTTGACACATGGAATTGTCCTTAACTCTCCATTCTTGATTTCTTAATCCTAGATACCTATGGAAAACTTCCATATTCTTTCATTCACCAAAACTTATCATCCATATCATCTAATGACTTTCAAACCATATAATATCAAATCATGACATAAAATCCCACAAGATAGCATGACACTTTCTTATGATTTCAATCTTGCAATTTCTGATCAGCCAATATGCCTTTTCCACTTCAGCCTACGGATCAGTCGACTGACCCAAGGGCAGTCGACTGACAAATCTTACAGAATATTTCTGGGCTGAGATCAGTCGACTGCCCCCTAGGGCAGTCGACTAATACCTGAATTTCAGGTTTTCAGTCCAATTTCAGAAATGCCTAAATAGTTCCACAAATCTCCAAAAAATCTAAAATTTCATGGAGAGATTTGTGGAGCCTATGTCTACTTGGGAAAAATATATTTCCAAACAAATGTACTCCAAATCCTGAGATTGGCACGAAACTCAACTTCTCCTAAATTGTATCATTTAAACTTCTCCTAAAAGTCCTAATTGTGGCCTTTCCTTGATATATCTTCTAATACCTGTCCATGATAAATTTCTAGTACTGAATTATATGGTATTTACTCATTAAACCTTAATTTTATCAAATATACTCCTATTTTCATCCTTTTTCTCCATAATTCTCCTTTTAATGTGCTAATTCTCTAGGATTAAGACTTACTATAGTTTTCCAATCCTTTTGGCACATTTCCTAATTCACCTAGACTTTCTAAAGAAACCATTTCTTGAGATCCATTTACCATGGACCCCAAAGGCTCCAAGAGCTCCCCCTTGAGCTCTTAGCCCGAGCCACCTCCCTAGGTGACTCAATCCACACTAGACCACACCGGTGTGCCACCGGTGATTCTTGTCTTACAAAATGAACCCTCTTAACCTTAGACACCTTGTCTTTGGTTAAGTTATTTTCTTTCCCTTTGAATGACACCCCCTTGCCATTCTTGGACTTCTCCTTTTTGCCATAATTATATGCTTCCCTAGCATAATTCGTCACGAAATGTATGGGCTCATCAAATTTAAATAATCAATGAATAACTGCTGGAAACCCTTTTTACAATCAAGATATGAAAAACGTAGTAAAGGGGCCACAGGTCGTATTTTTCTCGGGGCTAGTTGTCGTGTTTGATTCGGACTTGTATCTGTGTCGTTTATGAGTTTTCGGGTTTCAAATAAAGATTTGGGCGTGGGTTCTATTCGGATATGAAAATGAAATGGTATGGGATACAAGATGTGTGCCACCAAAACTTGATACGCAAGGAATGAAAGAGACCTATGTGCCAAGATGATACTAAGTGCCAAAATTGTGATTAACCATTCTGATAGAAACCTCTTACTCCAACTTGGAAGACAAACTACTAATGAAGTGCTAGCATGAATTAAAAAGGGAATTTCAGAAATGATTGCAGCATATCGGAAATGGAACAGAATTTCAAAATTATAATCAGCAAATTAGTGATGGAGCTAGATGCAAAACAAGCTGATTTCACTCTCTATAACACACTAGAATCTGAATTCAACTTGGCACAAATCAAAAGCTGAGTTATTACTTGATACAAAATGCAGGCTACACTTTGATACTAAGGAAAAAGGAACACTTGATTTCAGCCAAACCGAAGACAAAACAACCAACAAGCTGAACTCGAGTGCAAAGATATAACTTCAGAAAAGATTCAACAGAGCTAAAGCTTCATTGGTTACTAACTCAGAAAAGCATGAACTCAAGAAAAACTATACAAGAATGTAAAATGCAGTATCAATTTTGAGTGCAAAAATGCAATGACAGATTGGATGCAGAACTCAAGCAAAGCAACTAAGATCAAGTTGAGAGCTTGAATCTAGTATTCGGTTTAGATCCAAATGAACTATGTTTACTTGACACAAAGTGCAGAAACTGATACTGATCTTAGCTGTAGATAAACTGCTGCACACTCTAGTTGCAGAATAGGTTGAAGAAATGCAGAAAACTTTGACTGCAGGAATGAAACACACAGGACAATCTGAATGCGAGTGCAAGTTCTAATGTTCAGATAAGGTATAAGAGACCCAAGGGTTGCTTGACACGAATTTAAGAAGCTAAAAACTGAACATACAGACTTAACATTGAAGCTGCACAGAATTAAGTTGATACGCAGCTGAAATTGCAGAGAATCTGATACACAGAATTAGTTCACGCTGCTCAAACGAATTTCAGAATTGAAACTACATGTGAAATCACTTGGATCAACTAAGTTCACACACGAAATTGGTCTTCAATGGCAGGAATTGAACTAAACAAGAATCTGATTTGGAACAAACTGAAAAATCTCAGAAACAAAGCTGAATTTGCAGGGCAGGGCTGATACGCAACGAATGGAAATGGCACGCAAGGATTCAAACCAAAAACCAAACGGAATTCAATTACAATTGTTAACTAACAACCGAACTAGCTAATAAACTGGTATAATTGAAACTAATTAAAGCATTAACAATTCACAAAACGAAACTTAACCAAACATGAAACCAATTCAGAAACGAATTACAGCAGTATGAAAATTAACAGCTAAAAATCGAATTTAAACTAATTAAACTACTCCTCAACTCTCCCTAAGCTCAAGCGCTTCTTGGTCGTCAAGCAAGAGTGAGCCTCGAACCCGCAAGCTCAGCAAGTCGATGGTAACAACCCCTGCGATTCAAAACCAGCTCAGATTGCTCAAATCTGAAATTTTCCATTCGAAATCTTCATTGCAGCTGCGTCTGCGTGAATTGGTGAGTGGATGATGATCAAAGCTACTCAGGGAACCCCTCTGGATAGCTCAGATGGAAGGTAATAGAGCACAACCGATCCAAAGGCATCAAATGGCAGAGTTGCGGAAACCTCTCAACATCCCTGTTTCTTGGGCAATTTGAGGCTGGAATTTCACCGAGAAGCTCTCCCACTGACCTAGCACATGATCTAAAGGATAAATCGAGGGGTCGCGCCCCTTTGGATGAAGAAAATTACTCAAGAACTGATGAACAAACGAGAAAGACGAAGAACGGCGAGGAAACGCGACCCGTTGAGCTGCGGCTGTGTTTTTGATTAAATAGGAATCAATGGACGGCTCAGATCGATCGGAGGAGATCCAACGGCTGATCTTGCTCTGATTGAAGCCAAACTTTTATGATGATGATCTGGGGTCAGGATCTGCCTTGTGGTAGCTCGGATCCTCCAGATGTGCAACGGATGGTCCAGATCAACTCTATCTGTGGATGGACGCCCTAGAGCCCTCCAAGCTTGATCCAACGGTTGATTGAGCTCTGATTGTGATGAAACCTTCAGATCTTGATCATGGAGCTTGATCAACCCTAACCCTAGCTCGGATTGCTTCAGATCGTCCCGGATGGCTCAGATCTAGCCGCTCTTGAATCGGACGGCCCGGATTAATCGTAGGCTTGATAATTCGATCCGGTTCACATCCGACTCAAGTTTGACCCAGTATACCCTAGGTCCAGGATCCTTTCATGCCTACAAAAATATATCAGAAAATTAGTGGCCAAATAATCCAAAAATATGTAATTTTGCAATTAAGTCCAAAATAATAGAAAATCCTAAAACCTAGGGTAAAATCACAATTAAACAATAAAAACATGGATCAAACATGGATTTTAGCACTTAAAATAATCAATAAAATGGTGCTTATCAACTCCCCCACACTTAACCTTGAGCGTCTCGCGAAACAACTAAATAAGTATCCCTTAGGCTCTCTTAAGCATAATTAGAAGCAAATGAAAAGATATTACCTAAGGTTGTCAATTCTCATAAATCTAAGCTCTATGGATTAGTATCTTGTCCTTAAATCAACAACTTAGCCTTTTCATCAATCATGAGTCATTGGGATGAATTTAAATCACTAGCCTTTCAAGGGAAGTTTTGGTGGCTCTCTCCTTAAATTCTAACTTGATGATGGAAGTGGAGCTCACTCTCACACACATGTTTCTTGCACTACCATAGGCTTGCTTATTATCTAATCTCCACCATTAATCATGATTGGAATCAACAACTATAAAAACAAATGAAAACATGAAAATGGTGAGAAATGGAATAGAAATCAAGGAAATGGAAAAATTGATGGAGTGGGGGACTTGATTGCTCAAAAATGTTTCCAATGTGCTTTGCCCCATCTTAACAGTCCTCTAATGATATCAAAAGTGTGATAGAGTGAAACTTGAATAAATCCTTTGATTTGGATGAAAAACCCTTTCTTGGTTTCAATGTGCCAACTCTTCCTTTTGTGTGTCATTTTTATTTCTTTCTTCTCTTTTCTGATTTTTCTCTTCTTCTTTTATCTTCTAGCAAGGTCAGAGATGAACTGAAATAACGCTTGGACTTGGATGAGGAAAATTACAATGCCAAAGCTCCAAAACTCCAATTGTGCCATTTTGCTTCTTCCTTCTCTTCTCTCATCATTTTTTTTTCTTTCTTTCTTTCTCCTTCTCTAGTGAGGTCAGAATGTGGTGATGCAAGGCTGTAATTCTGATGAGAAAACTCCATTGAATCAGGGTGCCGAAACTCCAATGATGTGTCAACTTGCTTCTTTGTGTTTTTCTTGTTTTTCAAACTGTTTTTTTTTTTTCAACTGCTAACTCACTGATTTCTGCAGCTCTTCCTTTGTTCATTTATGATGTGATTAGCTTCTCCGAATCCTGATCAGAATCAGTTTAGATCTGCACAAAATATTTTTTTCGGTTTTGGCACCAAACATTTCTGCATTTGCTTCAATTTCCAGCATTTAATTTCTGCTTTTCTCAGCTCTTTTCAGCTCCAATTCAGTCTCCTTTCCTACTGATTTCTCAGCTTCATTTCAGACTTTGGCTTGTATCAATCATCAGCTCTAAGATTCTGCACAAATTTAGCAGATTACAAGCAGTGCAGTTTTTCAGCCCTTTTTTTTTTTTCCTGTTTTCCAAATTGTTTTTCTGTTTTTCAACCCTTCTAATTGATCACTTCAGAGCAGGAACACAAGTTCCTATTTCAGATTACAGCTCCACATTCCAATCTAATTCGTGACAGCAGGTTGCATCAAATGAGAATGGCAGATTAAGAGCTTGAAGTTGATACCAAACTGTTTTTCAGAATTTACCTCAGGTTGTGTTTGGCTTACTGCAATTGTTTCTGTCATGATCTGAAAACCCAAACAACCTCATTTCTTCCTGTTTTGATCAGCAGTGGAGATACTCAACATTTCTGACAGATTTGTATATTTATTTCCTCAATTCACAGCTTCGGAAAATCAAATCAAGTCTCAAGTTGATACAAAAACTGTCTTACCAACATTCCATCTGATTTCTCTGCCTCCTACTGCATTCTCAGCTTATATTATCCATTTAATTGCTCTCCACAATCTCTGATAGCTGTCGAATGATTTGACTTAAGTTCTTATCAGCAAACATTGCAATAAACTCAGTTTCAGCTCATATTAGCCCAGCTGCACTTCAATTCTGCACTGCACAGAATTTGTTCAGCTTCATGTTTTCCAGCTGTGTTCAGCTTCTTCTCAGCTCTTTCTTTTTCCGTACAGCTGATTTCAGGCCTCCAACAAGGTGTGGCTGATTTCTACAACAATGATCAGTCGCAATCAGCTTCTAGAAGGGTGGCTAAACAACTTTATGGCTACTTTCTTCTTTTGGCACAGATTTTCCTTCCTTTCTCTGTTTTTGGCACAGATTCTCTACATTTCCTCAGATCTGTCCATCTCCAATTCAGTATTTATCAAGAGGTTTTGCTTTCTTAAGCAAAGAAAAACTGCAAGCAAAGAAAAACATTTCTGCCCAAAATATTCTGCTCACAACTTTACTTTCATTTATTGCATGCCACTTGGATTTCAAAGTATGATAAGGAATCTAGATCTCTATTTTTGCTTCCATCTCCCTTGCTCAATCTTGGCACCAAACATCACTCACTTGGCACATGAAATTTTTTTTTTTTTTCTCGAGTTGAAATGTATCCAAAACTTTAGTCACTCCCCCACACTTGAATCTTTGTCCGTCTCGGGCAAAATAGCATTAGAAACATATCAAACACAAGTCCAAAGAAAAGTGAAGGTAAGAGTAAGAAATAAGTAAAGAAAAATGGAATGAACATGATTAATACTAAAAATTGATGTGGAAAAGGAAACAAATGGATTAGTTTCTATAGATGTGATCCAATCATTGAAATATGGTTTTGAAAGAATCTAAGCAAGTTCTAGAGTTTAATAACATGTGTGTCACAAATATAAGGCTAATTCTCACTAGGTGCAAATGATTCATCTCAACTCCTCAATAAAGAATCTAAAGCAAAATCGTACTCAAGCAACCAAGATTTCCTCCATGAACTCAAACCCTAAGTTTTGACAATCAAATTTAATTTATTTTCAGAAGACTCTAAAATGCTATGGAGAATACCTAAAGGGATACTTTTATTTCTACTCATGCAAGAAAAAATGCTAAAAGAAAAGACATGGTATTTACAATGTCTATTTATTCAATTTACTCTAGAAAACATAAAAGTGAAAAATGCGATAAAAGAAAATGCAAGAAAGAAAAATCTCCCCTTTATTTCTGGTGGACGGAGTCTATCCAGAAGTAGCCTCCATCTTGGTAGTGGAGGAGTCTGGGTGGCTGAGTGATTTGGGACTCCCCCACACTTAAACTTTACAATAATTTGTTCTGGTGGCCTAAGTCGATTCAGGTTTAAGAGCCATTCAAGGGGTGGAGTGCTTTTAATTAAAGTCAGATCATCTCCTCCTTCTTAATGCCCTTCAGAAGTCCTTCCAGGAGGCTGAAGTCTGTTCAGTTGGAGTACCCACTCCTGAAGTCTTCTGGACCCTGCAAAACAATGTAATACCTCTCTCAAGTGTACAGGGTCAGAAAGAAATGATATAAATTCAGTCTCTGCATCAAATAAATCCAAATCTGCATCATGTCCAATTAAATCAATTTGTGGTGCCTCAATAAAATTTTCAAAATCATTTTCTACAAAATTTGCATCCAGGAGCTCATCACAAATAAAGAAATCAATTTCTGGCTCATCAATAGAAAGTTCACAATTATTTTCAATCAAGGGTGTATCAAGCAATGTGTCAGAGCCAATCAAATCAATATCAGGTATCTCCAAAAGTCTTTCACATTCATTCTCAGCATATGAAATAGCAAGAGATTCATCAAAATAAATAACATCAATTTCAGGCACTTCTAAAAAATTTTCACTAGTCATATCCACAGAAGATGTATCTAAAGATTCATCATAGAAAACAACATCAATTATGGGTGCCTCTAAAATTATTTCACCACCCATATCTACAAGAGATGTATCAAGTAATGCATGATGATCAAGGAAATCAATATTTGGTACCTCTATTAGATTTTCACAAACAATCTCTACACAAGGTATATCAATAAAATCATCAGAGTCAATAGAATCATCCCTAGGTACCTCACTGAATTTTTCTGAAGAAAGGGGAGAAATACTTACCTGAGCGTGCTGGATAATATCTGAAGGGTCTATAATAGTAGATGTATCTGTGGTCTCCTCCTGGTCAAGTTCATGCTCTTCATCAGCCTCAGGCTCTGGTGGACAATCAACTGGTGATCCTTGGGTGCTTGCTTCCACCGTGCAAGTCCCTACACTTTCTGGTTCATCTTCTGACTGTGGTGGTCCCTGGGGCTTAGTGCAGTCCCCTACACCTATGGAATCATCTCCTCTGCATGCTTCTCCTGTAACATCTGCAACAACAGTGTCAGAAAAATTAGGACCATCAATAATGCTATCATTAGAAAATAAAAGTCTAGAATGGTCCTGTGGAGCTTCAGTTTCTTCTTCTGGAGCTGAAAAATTTGAAAATGAATTTTGAGTAGGAATCTCCAGAGGAATGTATGCTCTAGGTGCCCAGACTTTGATGAGTACATCATCTTCTTCTTCTTCTATCAAATGTGCAAGATTACTTGAAGAAGGACTTGGCCATGCGCTAGGGTCACCTTGAACTTGCATTTGATTCACTTGACTAGCAATTTGTCCAACGCCTCTTTCGATGTCTTGAAGCCTTTGCTGCTGTTGATGATATTGTACAACTAGTTGATAAATCTCCTCCATTCTTTGTAGTTGAGCCTCATTCTCATTAAGATTCTCAAAGCCTCCTTGGTTAGCATAGCTCCTTGACTGATCTTGAAAGGATGAAGTAGGTTGAAAATTTTGAGCTTGCTGTGATCCTTGAAAACCCTGCTGTTGAAAATTTTGCTGGGAAATGTAGCCCTGAAAATTTTGATTTTGAGCTGGAAAATTAGGTGGCGAAGGCTGAAAATTCTGCCCTTGAAACCCTTGATTGTAGGGCTGTGAAAACTGGTTCAAGGGCTGTGTAGGCTGAAAATTTTGTTGGTTTTGCGCTGGAAAAACTGGGAATGATTGAAAACTTTGCTGCCCTTGATTGTATTGCTGGAATTGAGGTTCAAAATGCTGAAATGGTTGCTGAAAATTGGGCTGAAATTGCTGAAAACTGGGCTGAAAATTCTGGAAAATTGGCTGCCCGTTCTGAAAATCCAGATCAAAGGGATCAAGCATCGGATTGATAGGAGCCGTCCATTCTAGAGAACGGCTAGATCTGAGCCATCGGTCAACTTCTGGTCGATCCGAGTCCAAGATAGAATCAATCGTGACCAGAGACCAAGATCTGAAAATTTCAGCCAAATCGGAAGTGATCTGACCGTTGGATCAAGCTTAAGATGTTCTAGACCATCCGTTCAAGACAAGGGAAGATCTGGACCATCCGCCACTGATCTGGTTAATCCGAGCTGGGGACAGGTAGATCAGGACCATTGATTGGAATCTGTGAAGTTTGGTTCAGATCAGAAGAGATCTGACCGTTGGATGAAGCCGAATCGATCTCAGCCGTCCGTTGCTTCCATCATTATATGGTTTGGCTGAGCTGTTTGATTGAATCAATTCAAGCTGTTTGGCTGAACCAAGACTGAACCGGGCGGCTGACTGAACTGATTTTCTGCTGGGCTGAGGCTGAGCTAACCAGAGCTGGACCGAACTCATTTGCTGGGTTGAATCCATTGAAGCTGCTTGGCCGAGCCAGAGCTGGACCGAGCACGCGCAGCCACAAACAAAAGGGGGCCAGGCATTGCGAGCTAGGTCAGACGGGAGACGAGAGGCGACAACACAGAGACGAGGCTCGGGGGGTTCCCGACTTCTTCCTCTTCCTCTTCACCTTCTCCATCTCCTCCGGCCATTGCACGATCTAGGGCAAGGAGGTTCCGAACCCTAGCCGGCCGGAGTTCCATCATCGCCGTCTTCTTCACTGAGTTCCATCTCCACCTTTTCTCTGTCGGGGTTCGAAGAGAAGAGAGAAAGGAATTCTCTGTCGGGGTTCGAAGAGAGTTTCCTCCGTTTCATCACCGGCGACCAGAGGCTAGGGCTTTGGGGGTTCCGAGCTTTAGCCGAACGTAGCCGAACGCCATCCACCGCACGCCAACACAAGCTAGGGTTTTGGGGGTTCCGAACCCTAGCTGACATCTCGTCCATCTTCATCGCCTAGTTTGCCATCATCGCCGCCAGAGATCTTCATAGCAGTTTCCAGCAGATTTCTTCATCGGATTAGTTTCGGCAGAACTTCATTTCTGTGTTTTCTTCACAGCAGCAATTCGTTTCAGTAGATGTTCTTCTTTGTCTAGCTCCAGCAGATTCAGTAGCTTCAATTCCCAGCAGCAATTCTTCCTTCATAGCAGTTCCTTCCCAGCAAGTAATTCAATTTCAGCAATTCAGATTCGGCAATTCAGTTTCTCCTTCCCAGCAGTAGTTTTTCTTCACGGAAATTTCTTCACAGCAGTTCATCACAGATTCGGCAGCTCCTTCCATGAGCCACCTTGCAATTCAATTGATGCTGGTTGATTTTTCTTTGATTGTTGAATGTTAATTGTGTGTTTGATTGTTAAATATTTGTATTGATGGATCTTCCACAATTCAAATAGCACTTACTTTCGTCATTTTTATTCGTGCCCATATAGTGTTTGGTTAAATGCCTGTTAGAACAATTTCTTTTAATTGTGATGTTTCCTAGTTGTTAAACTCTTGTTTTGTGTTGCTCTTCCTATTACTTTAGGTTTTACGTCTTAAATTACATGCAATTAAGCTAGGTTAGGGTAGATTTCTTCAATGCTGTAGTTCTGCTCTATGTTTAGTTTCGTTAATGTTTAATTTCTAGTTATCCATTTCTTCGCTGCAATTGTAGTTAGGATAAATTAGATTTTATTACTTGCAATGTCTTTCCTTAATTAGATTAGATTTCATACTTGCTCTGCTATTCATTTCATAGTCATAGCTCTCAAATCCAAAACCCCGTTTCATATCCAAAAATCCAAAAGCAATAAGATACGAACCATGAGACTTATCATGCATCAACTACATTCGTTGGGAGACGACTCGAGTTACTCTATGCTACATTAGTTTAGAGGAATTCGGTACTTTAATTGTATTTGAAACCGTAACGCGACAAAAAAACGGTTATCAAATTTGGCGCCGTTGCCGGGGAATGTAGTGGTGTTTGATAATTATATCTTTTGATTCTATTCTTGATTGCTTTATCTTTTGTATACGGTTGCTGCCATTTTGATTGTTTTGTGACAGGGGTGCAGGTTCAAAATGTTTTCATCCACTTATCAGCAGCCGTGTCCACAGTTTCAGCAGAACCAACCATTCAATCAGCAACCAAATCAGTTTTTTCAGCCACCACAACCACAATTTGAGCAACCACAACAATTCCAACAATTTCAGCCAAATTCCAGCAATTTTCAGAATTTCCAAGAATATCTGTTCTCCATAACCTCTGATAGTTGCCAAGAATATCAGCCCACACAGCCCTCGAATCAAAATTTTCCACACCAAAATCAGAACTTTCAAGGCTACAATTCCCAGCAAAGTTTCCAAGAATATCTGTTCTCCATAACCTCTGATAGATGCCAAGAATATCAGCCCTTTAATCAGCCTACTTCATCCTTTCAAAATCAGTCAAGGAGCTATGCTAGTCAAGGAGGCTTTGAGAATGAGGCACAACAACAAAAGTTGGAGGAGATAGTTCAACAAGTTTTACTATATCATCAACAAGAGAAACAAAGGCAAGCCCAAAAATCAGAACAATCCCCCGGAGTTGGTTTTATATCAGTTCAAGGTGACCCTAGCGCATGGCCAAGTCCTTCTTCAAGTAATCTTGCACATTTGATAGAAGAGAAGAAGATGACGTA
>JAGFNQ010002790.1:293623-338227 GCA_024364735.1 Boesenbergia rotunda
ATGTTATTTATTTGATGAGTCTCTTGCCATATCATATGCTGAGGTTGAATGTGAGAAACTTATGGAAATATCTGAGATTGATTTGATTGGCTGTGATACCTTGCTTAATACACCCTTGATTGAAAATAATTGTGAAATTTCTATTGATGAGCCAGAAATTGATTTCTTTATTTGTGATGAGTATTTGGATGAAAATTTTATAGGAAATGATTTTGAAAATTTTATTGAGGCACCAGAATTTGATTTAATTGAATATGATGCAGTTTTGGATTCATTTAATGCAGAGACTGAATTTATATCATTTCTTTCTGACCCTGAACACTTGAGAGAGGTATTACATTGTTTTGCAGGGTCCAGAAGACTCCAGGAGTGGGTGCTCCAACTGAACATACTTCAGCCTCCTAGAAGGACTTCTGAAAGGCATAAAGAAGGAGGAGATTATTTTACTTTAATTCGAAGCACTCCAGTCCTTCAATGGCTCTTGAACCTAAATCGCCTTAGGCCACCAAAGAAATTTTTTGCAAAGTTCAAGTGTGGGGGAGTCCCAAATTTCTCAACCACTCAGACACCTCCACTACCACAGTGGAGGCTACTTCTGGATAGGCTCCGTCCACCAGAATAAAGGGGAGTTTGTTCCTTTACTTTACTTTTCTTGTTTTTCTTTATGTTATACTCGCATGTTTGTTTACTTTTAGACTTTGCATTTATACTTTGTTTCCTTATTTTACATTTTGTTTGGTCTTGAATAAACCTTGTTTGAATTCTAGTTTTATCTCCCTACATGTTCCTTTATTATGCTTTGAGAATCATAAAAGATAGTTAAGTCTGACTATCGAGTTTTGATTTCCTTGGTATGCTTGGGGATATTAATTGCATTTAGTCATTTGTTGTGGTGATGGACTCTATCTTGTTGGATTAAGCATGACATTTTATTGATCACCTAGTGAGGATATTGCCATGCCTATCCTTAATCCTCTTATGTGTGATAGCATTTGTGATATTTGACACTCTAGAACTTGCTTTGATTCTTTTTGAAATAACAATAGCATAAGCTTACATGAATATGATAGAGGCAATCTTTCTTATTGAACTTTTAGTTTTCCCTCTCCTTTGTTATTGTCACTACTGGGCATTTCACCTATTACTTTCATATTTCATTGTCTCTACTTTATCAGATCTTTTCATTGTCATTACACTTTCACTGCCATATCTTTATTAGTTTATTCTTCCCTTGAGCATGCGATGAGAGCATAAGGTGATTGCATGATGAGTTACATTTTTATTTCTCTATTATCAGCCTCTATTATTGTGAGTTTTAGATGTTATCATGCTTTACTACATTGCCCGAGACGGTCAAGTTTTAAGTGTGGGGGGGAGACAAGTGTATATGGACGAATGCTGGTGTGAAAAAAAAAAAATTCTCCCTACGTAAAAAAAAAGGGGAAATCTCTCTATGTGAAAAAAAAAGAAGAAAGAGAGATATAAAAAAAAGAATAAAAGAATAAAAAAAAAATCTCTCTATGTGGGAAAAAAAAATCCTCAAGCATTCGAGTTGAATTAGTGATGAACAAAAAGGAATATTTTCTTGATGTATACTCTTTTGATATTATTGTTTAGAAAAATTCAAGAGTTTTGTTGTTAATCCATACATGCACTTTGAGAGATGTGGTAAATGGTTAATGTGTAGTGCATTGAGAATGTGAAAGGATAATTTTGAGTGTTGGAGGCTTGATTGAGTTGTTTATTTTGGCCTATTGTTTGAGTGTATACATCATGTTAATTACCCCAATGCTCTCATATTCTATTTGATATTCTTTCATGCTCTCTATGATCTTATTTGTTATCTACCATTCTTGTTTTCTTGTAGCACTTGGTTTCATTATTATTCATTGAAAAACCCTCTTGATTTGTGTACTTATGTTATAGTAGTGGAGAAGTAGAAGATAAGCAAGCATATGGTAGTGCAATGTCATGAATGTTTTGAGAGAACTCCACTTCCATATCTGTTATTTTTTGTGAGCATCAGTGCATATATACATCTTGTGAGGTTTTTGTCATGCTTAGTTTATTCAAGTTGATGAAATTACCATGCTTTTGACTTATGTGAGATTTGGAACCATAAATGCATGGATTTTTGAGACTTGATGATCCTAAGTAACTTTCTTTTATTATTTCTTTAAGTATTGATAGGGGATGTAATGTTTGGGAGATATGCTATTTTCTTTTAGTTTTATTTACATGTGTGAGACGCCCAAGAATAAGTGTGGGGGAGTTGATAACCACCATTTTTGCTGATTATTTTAGGCTCTAAAATCCATGTTTGATCCATATTTTATATGCTTAAGTTTGCATTTGTATTAGGTTTCATGTATTCCCTTCATTTTGGCTTCTAATTCTAATCTTTGTATATTTGGGATATTTTTTGCACTAAATTTGGATATTATTTTGTAGGCTTCAATTGATCATGGACCTAGATCAAAAGTGGGTCAGACTTGAGTCAGCATTGGATCCAGATTGAAAGGATCAAGCATCGGATTATTAGGAGCCGTCCATTTCAGAGAACGGCTAGATCTGAGCCATCGGTCATCTTCTGGTCAATCCGAGTTCAAGATAGAATCAATCCTGACCATAGATCAATATCTAAAAATTTCAGCCAAATCAGAAGTCATCCGACCGTTGGATGAAGTCAAATTGATCTCAGCCGTCCGTTGCTTCCATCATTATATGGTTTGGCTGAGCTGTTTGATTGAATCAATTCAAGCTGTTTGGCTGAACCAAGACTGAACCGGATCCCTGACTGAACCGGGCGGCTGACTGAACTGATTCTCTGCTGGGCTGAGGCTGAGCTAACCAGAGCTGGACCGAACTCATTTGCTGGGTTGAATCCATTGAAGCTGCTTGGCCGAGCCAGAGCTGGACCGAGCCACGCGCAGCCACAAACAAAAGGGGGCCAGCCATTGCGATCTAGGGCAGACGGGAGACGGGAGGCGACTGTTAGGATCTTTGCCCTAGCTAGAGGGGGGGTGAATAGCAATTTGGCGTTTTCTTTCACCTACGTTGTTAGTTGCACAGCGGAAATACAAATAAAAACTAAACTAACAACTACACAATACTAACAAACCAGATTTACGTGGTTCGGAGATGAAGCTCCTACTCCACGACAGTCCGTGAGGTGGACGATCCCTTGATCCTTCGGCGGATCGCTCCCCGGATTCCCTCCGGCTATCACGTGTCGCTCCTTGTGGGTGGAGAAACCTCTCCACAATCTCTGGACACAACCTGAGCACACAAGACTACTAACTTGCCCTATCCAAGCAAGTTTCGTCAAAAACCCTAGCCCCAAAACGAGCTCCTTTAAATAGGACTCGGGGCTGAAACCCGCGCCCCAGTCGACTGCTCACTTACCAGTCGACTGGTAGGCTCCAACGGCTACAAAATAGCCTCAGCCGCCTTCGCAACGGTCGACCTCCAGTCGACTGGTACAGGACCAGTCGACTGGGTCCAGTCGACTGGAACCAACTCCAGTCGACTGGAAGTCGACTGGTCGACCCTCCTTGGGTCGACCCGATTCTCTGTTTGTTCCGCAGTCGACTGCCCTCCCTGGCAGTCGACTGCCCTTCACCCACAAGCCTAGGTTACCCTTCCCGAGTACATTTCTCTCCGCACTCGACCCCTAGGACTTCCCGAGTACATTCACACAGCACTCGTACCCTCACGACTCGACTGACTCCTCCTCCGCAGTCTCGACTATTGCCTTCGCGCCCTCTTCATCTTCAGCCCTCGTCCCTCGGATGCGCACGCAAGCCTCCAGCTTGCATCCATGCCACCCTTCACGTACGCCTCGAAGTCCGCGCCCATCAGCTCATCGTATCTGCACTCCATGGTCCCTCAGATGCGCACGCCAGCCTCCAGCTGGCCTTCATGCCATCCTTCACCGTACCAAGGCCGTCCAGTCAAGTCCATATGTGTACCTGTACAGTCCTGCACACTCAACATACACATATCAAATACACAGGGTAAACCTAACTTAAACCCTTTGCCCAAACATCAAAACCTATGGTCATACCAGACCATCTTAGGGCCGATTGCTCCAACAATCTCCCCCTTTTTGATGTTTGGCAATCCGTTTAAGTTAGGAAAGCAAGATAGTAGTAAATAGCAAAAACCATGCTAAATGAATGCATATGCCATACATGAATGGATCCTATCCCAAGGTATCCCACACCTAACTCTCCAAGTTAGGAATTTTCCCACCTAGCCCTCCAAGCTAGGATTTTTACCACCTAACCCTCCAAGTTAGGATTTTCCCTCACCTAGCCCTCCAAGCTAGGATTTTTACCACCAAACCCTCAAAGTTAGGATTTTTACACAACCCGGGCTTTTTTAAAGCTTCTCCCAAGCTCCCCCTACATTGGACTTACAAAGGCTTTTTAAGAACCTCTCCAAGATTCCCCTTACGCCAAGAAGGGAGCAACCAAGCTCCTCCTCAAACTCAACTCCCCCTAAAACTAGGGTCTTTAGCAAAGGTATATTGGTTTCCCACTTAAACCCAATAGTTCTCCCCCTTTGCCATACATCAAAAAGACACCAACAATATCCCAATCATTGGTTCTTTCAATTCCTCAATGACCCTAGACACAGTGTACTAGACCCCCATACACTTGTTTCTCACCTTTTGAACCCGAACCAGCTGCTGGATACCCAAACCAGCCCTGGGCAGTCGACTGCCCACAGTGGCAGTCGACTGATATTCTGATTTCAGTCTTTTCTGGCCATTTTCAGAAATACACCAGAAATTCCACAAATTTCCAAAAATTCCCAAACTTTGTGGACAACTTTGTGGAACCTATACCTACTTGGGAAAAATACATATACCCATGTATCTATCACCATTCCCAAGTTTGGCACAAAACCCAAAAGTTTCAAAATGAAAATCAAGGCAATTAGGAGGCAAACTCCCCCTTAACCCATGCCTTCTCCCAATTTTCATTTTTCCCAGGTCAAGTTCTACCCAACTTAACCTCCTAACACCATGTTGAGTTATCCCCACCCAACATTCGAGTTCTTCCCCTTTTTGGACACCATTAAGGCTTGCTCCCAAGCAACCTTTCCCTTAGTGCCAAATCGAACTCACAAACACTCTAAAGACTCTAAAGGTTTGCAAGCACACTTGCTAGGATATATCCTATCCTAGAAAATAATGATATCATGTAAATATCAAGTGTGCTTGACTTTTGGTACACATCTAAGTTTCTTAAGGATTTTGCATTAAGTATCAACCTTCAAATTCGTTTCTAATTCCATGTGTTTGTCAAATCTACCCATCATAATTCGACACATGGAATTGTCCTCAATGTTCCCTGTTTAACCTCTAAATCTTAGATACCTAGGAAACCTTATCAATCCTTCTTGATTTCCATAAAATCCAATAAGTTCTTATCAAATCATGGGATAACATTTTATTCAAAGAATATGAAATCAAAACCACGAACTTTAGTCCTAAACCATATCCCATAACCAAATTTGCAATTTTTGATCATTCAAGGGCTATTTTCCACATTTTCCCACTTAGCAGTCGACTGCCCAAATGGGCAGTCGACTGCCACCTGACTTCCAGGTTTACAGAAATCCCGGTCGACCTCCTGGTCGACCTCCAGTCGACTGCCACCAGTCGACTGGTATCTGAGCCAGTCGACTGGTGGCTGAATTTCAGCCCTCTTTGGTGAATTTCAGAAATGTCGTAGAAATTCTATAAATCTCCAAAAATTCTGAATTTTTGTAGGGAGATTTGTGAAGCCAATGTCTACTTGGAAAAAATATGTTTCCAAATAAATGTACTCCAAATCCCAAGATTGGCACGAAACTCTATTTCTTCTAAAATGTATCAATTAATCCCTTCCCAAAAGTCCTAATTCTCACTTCTCTTCAACTTATCCTTTTATCCTTGATTCAAATACATTCCTATCATTGAAATATATGGTATTCCACCATTAAACCTCAATTTCATCAATTAATTCTCCTTTTTCATCTTTTTCTCCCTAAATTCTCCTTTTGATGTGCCAAACTCTAGGATCAAGACTTATCCAAGTCTTCTAACCCTTTTTGGCACATTTCACTTTACTTCCTAAGGGAGAAACTTTTGAGATCCATTTACCATGGACCCCAAAGGCTCCTAGAGCTCCCCCTTGAGCTTTTAGCCCTAGTCACCTCCCTAGGTGACTCACTCCATGCTAGGCCACACCGATGTGCCACCGATGACTCTTGGCCTACAACTCGGACTCTTCTAACCTTAGACACCTTGTCTTTGGTTAAGCCCTTTTCTTTCCCTTTGGATGACATCCCCTTGTCATCCTTGGACTTACCCTCCTTGCCATATTTATGTGCTTTGCCAGCACATTTCTCTTTGTTGGCCTTGGAGGTCTTAGCTTGGTAGCCCAAACCCGATCTATCATTGTTAGGTTTTAGGCTACTCAACACTAGGTCTAGACCCTTAGATCCAACCTTGAATCTTTCTAGGGTCTTTTCTAATGTATCAAGCCTTGCCCTCAAGGCTTGATTTTCCCTTACTAAGTTCTTGACCTTAGTGTCCTCATGTCCACCTTGGACATTTATAGACCTACCCTTCCTTCTAGGCATGTGTCTCCCCTTCTTGGGGTTAATGCCTTGATCCTTAGGTGCATAAGTCGTAGGTCTATCATGATGCATGCTTTTTCTAGAATGATGATCTACCTTGTTATTCCTATTCCTATCATTATATCTAAATCCAAAATTATGCACCATTAAACATTGTTCATTAATTTTAGCATGCATGGATGGATGATTTGCATTATTTCTAAAATGTAAAGAAGAACTTGAAATTGAATTGCATTTTACCCTAGGGTTAGGGATTACCTCCCTTACCCTTGAAGTTCTCCCTTGATGTGCTTTTTGCTTCTTCCTCTCTTCTTTCTCCCATCTCCTTAGATGCTCCATTTTCTTGAGCTTTCCACTCATTGGACATCTTGTGTGGTAGTGTCCTAGCTCTCCACACGTGAAGCATCTAATTTTCTTCTTCTTAGCTTGAGCCTCTTTATTCCTACAACCCATGTTAGATTTAACCGAAATTTGAATGGGTTTAGATTTTACCTCCCTTTTACCTTTTGGACACTTATCTTTGTAGTGTCCCTTTTCATTGCACCCAAAGCATATGATGTGGCCTTTGTTGCTTGCTTTGGTGGAGGTGGAGACTAGATTGACTACTTCTTCAACCTTGGAAGATGTGGAAGCTTCCTCTTGACCCGGAATTGATGAGGGTCTCTCCTCCCCCTCAATTCTTGAACTTGATGACTCTTCTTCTTCTCTTGAGGAGGTTGATGATTTTTCACTTAGCTCCTCCTCCTCACTTGAAGAAGTTGACACTTCTTCCTCGTCTTGAGCCATTTGACTTTTCTCCTTTAGCTCTTGGGCTTGTGTAGGATTTCTATGGAATTCTTCTATCTTTTTCCATAATTCATGTGCATTTTGGTACTTACCTACATAACTCACAATATTGTTAGGCAACACATTAATTAATACATCTATTACCTTCTTGTTTGCCCTAGAGTAGTCTTGTTGCTCTTGAGTCCAATATCTAGGACGAAGCTTCTTTCCATGCTTGTCCTTTGGAACTTCGAATAGCTCCTCTAGCACCATCATGCACTCCCACTCCATCATGAACCACATCTCCATTCTTGACTTCCAACGCCCGAAGTCTTCATGGTCGTAGGCCGGTGGAGTGTAGGTATCATCCCCAAGTTTGTCTTCCATTCTTTCTTGCCCTCTAGCGCGTGCTCCCTTGGCGATTAGTCCAATAAGAGCGGTCCTAGCTCTGATACCAATTGTTAGGATCTTTGCCCTAGCTAGAGGGGGGGTGAATAGCAATTTGGCATTTTCTTTCACCTACGTTGTTAGTTGCACAGCGGAAATACAAATAAAAACTAAACTAACAACTACACAATACTAACAAACCAGATTTACGTGGTTCGGAGATGAAGCTCCTACTCCACGACAGTCCGTGAGGTGGACGATCCCTTGATCCTTCGGCGGATCGCTCCCCGGATTCCCTCCGGCTATCACGTGTCGCTCCTTGTGGGTGGAGAAACCTCTCCACAATCTCTGGACACAACCTGAGCACACAAGACTACTAACTTGCCCTATCCAAGCAAGTTTCGTCAAAAACCCTAGCCCCAAAACGAGCTCCTTTAAATAGGACTCGGGGCTGAAACCCGCGCCCCAGTCGACTGCTCACTTACCAGTCGACTGGTAGGCTCCAACGGCTACAAAATAGCCTCAGCCGCCTTCGCAAGGTCGACCTCCAGTCGACTGGTACAGGACCAGTCGACTGGGTCCAGTCGACTGGAACCAACTCCAGTCGACTGGAAGTCGACTGGTCGACCCTCCTTGGGTCGACCCGATTCTCTGTTTGTTCCGCAGTCGACTGCCCTCCCTGGCAGTCGACTGCCCTTCACCCACAAGCCTAGGTTACCCTTCCCGAGTACATTTCTCTCCGCACTCGACCCCTAGGACTTCCCGAGTACATTCACACAGCACTCGTACCCTCACGACTCGACTGACTCCTCCTCCGCAGTCTCGACTATTGCCTTCGCGCCCTCTTCATCTTCAGCCCTCGTCCCTCGGATGCGCACGCAAGCCTCCAGCTTGCATCCATGCCACCCTTCACGTACGCCTCGAAGTCCGCGCCCATCAGCTCATCGTATCTGCACTCCATGGTCCCTCAGATGCGCACGCCAGCCTCCAGCTGGCCTTCATGCCATCCTTCACCGTACCAAGGCCGTCCAGTCAAGTCCATATGTGTACCTGTACAGTCCTGCACACTCAACATACACATATCAAATACACAGGGTAAACCTAACTTAAACCCTTTGCCCAAACATCAAAACCTATGGTCATACCAGACCATCTTAGGGCCGATTGCTCCAACAGCGACAACACAGAGACGAGGCTCGGGGGGTTCCCGACTTCTTCCTCTCCCTCTTCACCTTCTCCATCTCCTCCGGCCATTGCACGATCTAGGGCAAGGGGGTTCCGAACCCTAGCCGGCCGGAGTTCCATCATCGCCGTCTTCTTTACTGAGTTCCATCTCCACCTTTTCTCTGTCGGGGTTCGAAGAGAAGAGAGAAAGGAATTCTCTGTCGGGGTTCGAAGAGAGTTTCCTCCGTTTCATCACCGGCGACCAGAGGCTAGGGCTTTGGGGGTTCCGAGCTTTAGCCGAAAGTAGCCGAACGCCATCCACCGCACGCCAACACAAGCTAGGGTTTTGGGGGTTCCGAACCCTAGCTGACATCTCTTCCATCTTCATCGCCATCAGTTCTTCACAGATTTCCGGGTTTCAATTCCGGCAGTTCTTCTACTTCCAGCATCAAATTTTCTTCAGCAATTCCTTCCAGCAGATGTTTTCTTCACAGCATTTTCAGTAGCTAGCCTTCATCTTCGCTCCAGCAGTTTCTTCTTCCTCAAATTTTGCAGAATTCTTTCACAGCAATTCAAATTCCAGCAGTCCATCCGATTTCCAAGTTCTGTGTTCCAATTTCCAGAAGTTCTTCCTTTAATTGATGCTTGTGGATTGATTTTAATTGTGTTTGAATGGTTGAGATAGATTGTTTGTTGAACGTTTGTACTGGATAGAACTTCTCTAATTCAAATTGCACGTTTTGGAAGTCATTTAGAACATGCTCAATTTGTGTTCGATCAAATGCCTCTTAGACAGTTAATTTCAATTGTGATGTTTCCTAGTTGTTAAACTCTTGTTTTGTGTTGCTCTTCCTATTACTTTAGGTTTTACGTCTTCAATTACATGCAATTAAGCTAGGTTAGGGTAGATTTCTTCAATGCTGTAGTTCTGCTCTATGTTTAGTTTCGTTAATGTTTAATTTCTAGTTATCCTTTCTTCGCTGCAATTGTAGTTAGGTTAAATTAGATTTTATTACTTGCAATGTCTTTCCTTAATTAGATTAGATTTCATACTTGCTCTGCTATTCATTTCATAGTCATAGCTCTCAAATCCAAAACCCAGTTTCATATCCAAAAACCCAAAAGCAATAAGATACGAACCATGAGAATTATCATGCATTAACTACATTCGTTGGGAGACGACTCGAGTTACTCTATGCTACATTAGTTTAGAGGAATTCGGTACTTAAATTGTATTTGAAACCATAACACGACAAAAACGGTTATCAAGATGTCCCCGACCGAGAAGCCAGACTCTCACTCCCGGCGAGTTATAAGTGTGCCAGCTCCCATGACCCTCGGATCGGCTCTTAGCCGGACGCGTGGCGACCCACGCTCCCTGAGACGTCCCGACCGAGAAGCCAGACTCTCACTCCGCGCGAGTTATAACTAGGCCCGCTCCCACGAACCTCAGATCGGCTCTCAGCCGGACGCGTGGCAACCCACGCTCCCTAAGATGTTCCCGACGGAGGAACCTTGGATCGGCTCTCAGCCGGACGCGTGGCGACCCGCGCTCCCTAAGATGTCCCCGACTGAGAAGCCAGACTCTCGCTCCGCATGAGTAATAAGTGGGCTTGATCCCACGAACCTCGGATCGGGTCTTAGCCGGACGCGTGGCGACCCACTCCCCCTAAGATGTCCCCGACTGAGGAACCTCGGATCAGCTCTCAACCGGACGCATGGCGACCCACGCTCCCTGAGACGTCCCCGACCGAGAAGCCAGACCCTCGCTCCGGTGAGTTATAAGAGGGCCAGCTCCCACGACCCTGGGATCGTCTCTTAGCCGGACGCGTGGCGACCCACGCTCCCTGAGATGTCCCCGGCTGAGGAACCTTGGATCGGCTCTCAGCCGGACGCGTCGCGACCCACGTTCCCTGAGACGTCCCCGACCGAGAAGCCAGACTCTCGCTGCACGCGAGTTATAAGTGGACCAGCTCCCACGACCCTCGGATCGGCTCTCAGCCGGACGCGTGGCGACCCACGCCCCTGAGACGTCCCCGACCGAGGAACCTCGGATCGGCTATCAGCTGGATGCGTGGCGACCCACGCTCCCTGAGATATCCTCGACCGAGAAACCAGACTCTCGCTCCACGCGAGCTATAAGTGTGCCAGGTCCCACGAACCTCGGATCGGCTCTCAGCCGGACGCGTGGCGACCCACGCTCCCTGAGATGTCCCCGACCGAGGAACCTCGGATTGGCTCTCAGCTGGATGCGTGGCGACCCACGCTCCTTGAGACGTCCCCGACCGAGAAACCAGACTCTCGCTCCATGCGAGTTATAAGTGGGCCTGCTCCCACGAACCTCAGATCGGCTCTCATCCGGACGCGTGGTGACCCACGCTCCCTGAGACGTCCCCGACTGAGAAGCCAGACTCTCACTCCGCACGAGTTATAAGTGGGCCTGCTCCCACGAACCTCAGATTGACTCTCAGTCGGACGCGTGGTGATCCACGCTCCCTGAGATGTCCCCGACGAGAAGCCAGACTCTCGCTTCACGCGAGTTGTTAGTGGGCCTGCTCCCACGAACCTCGGATTGGCTCTCAGTCGGACGCGTGGCGACCCATGCTCCCGGAGATGTCCCCAACCGAGGAACCTCCGATCAGCTCTCACCCGGACGCGTGGCGACCCACGCTCCCTGAGACGTCCCTGACCGAGAGGCCAGACTCTCGCTTCGCGTGAGTTATAAGTAGGCCAGCTCCCACAACCCTCGGATCGACTCTCAGCCGGACGCCTAGCGACCCACGCTCCCTAAGATGTCCCCGACCGAGGAGCCAGAACCTTGCTCGGCCAGTAAGGGACAAACGGACTCGGTTCAGCATCCCTGATTGAACGCGGGGCGGCACATGCTCCTAAGGATCGGCTTGAACCAATGTCCATACTCCCCTCCTCACACAGGGTATCATCGGGATCTGTTCCCAACCACCCCTCGGCTCGGTTCTCAGATTGGATGAGTGGTGACCCACGCTACCTGAGTACTCACCGACCGAGTATCGTGACTCTTGCCCCTACAGCAGGTCATAACTGGGCTCAGCTCCTGCGTACCACCTGGCTCGGCCCTCAGTCCCTGGGCGTTGCCTAACTGAGTGCCTCACTTCTTGCCTGCATACATGCTACGAGCAACTAAGTTTCATGACTGATGTAACCTAACTTCTTGATCAAGCGCACTCAAGCTGACTCAAGGACGGTTCACTGAACTACCATGATTCTTGATATCTCGGTCGCACTCGCCCGAGTGGGGAACACTGGGGAAGTATCATGCTCAAGTGTTTTACCTGCCACGCGCAGAGTCCTAAATGCTCAATTGCGTTCCCTCCTAGATGGTTGATACACAGTTGTCATGGCGCTCAGGTATCGCACGCACTCGCCCGCCAAAAAGGGACGGACGAGCATTCCCCCATTCGGGTTGCTTACAACCGAGCCCCCAACGCTTGAACCCCAAACGTACATGGGCAGAAGCATACCAACACAGAGACGCCAAAAAGGAAAATTAGCGTTCATAAGTAGTGCTTGGCCTCGGCCTACACAAAAAAAATAACAACAAGCAGACTAAGGCATGCTGGCAGGTTGCTGGGGTGCAGCATGAGCCCGAACCGTCACCAACTCGTCTTAAACCGCCTTCAGCTTAGTCTTCAGGTCCGCGCGATGCTTCGTAAGCCGTGAGAGGTCTCTCGAGTGGGCAGTCAGTGTTAGATCGTTACGGTTGCTAGAAGGGGGTGAATAACACTTTTCGAATCATCTACCTACGTTGTTGGTGCGCAAGCGGAATATACTAAGTAAAAATAAAACTAACAACAACAAGACACTCACGATTTATGTGGTTCGGAGATAAACTCCCACTCCACGGCTGCCCGTAAGGTGGGCGATCCCTAATCCGTCAGTGGATGATTACCCGGAGCACCTCCGGCTAGATCACGTAGCTCCTTGTGGGTGGAGAAACCTCTCCACATGATCTGGACACTACCTGAGATCACCAGGATACTAACTCACTCTAACCAAGTAAGTTTCGCCAAGAAAGAAAGGCCTGAAATGAGCTCCTTTAAATAGGACTCGAGTCTGTTCAGGCCGCTAGGGGCAGTCGACTGGTCCCACTCAAATTCGACCGTTACAGTGCCAACGTTCGAATCCCAGCCTATTATGACCTAGGGTTTCACTCCCCGAGTACATTTCTCTCCGCACTCGAACCCTCCTGGCTTAGCCCCTCAATACAAACACTCATACTCAGACCCTCACAACCTGGTTGACTCTTCAACAGCAGTCTTGATCTGTTGCCTTCGTGCCCTCTTCGACTTTGGCCCTTGTCCCTCGGATACGCACACAAGCCTCAGCTTGCCCCATGCTACCCTTCACGTATGCCTCGAAGTCCGCATCCATCGGCTCATCATCTCTGCTCTACTCATGGACCCTCGGGTGCGCACACAAGCCCACGGCTTGCCTTCATGCCACCCTTCACCTGAAGACATCAATCAAGTCCATGTGTACCTACAAACCTGCACACTCACATACACATGTTAGTCCAACAATAAACCCTAACATAACCATATTGACCACACACATCAAAACCCATGATCCTCCAGATCATATTAGGGTCGATTGCCCCAACAATCTCTCCTTTTTTGATGTGTGACAATATGTTATGTTAGGTAAACATAATCAACAATAGTAATTGAAAATCAAAGCATAACAAACAAGAGGCAACCTCCCCCTTAACCTATGCTTTCTCCCAACTTTCAATTCTCATTGCCAACACAAAGTTAAGTTTTACCCAACTTAACATCACACACACAACACCACGTTTAGTTATACCCAACCCAACACCAAGTTAAGTCATTCCCAACTTAACACCACAACACACACTTTCTTTTGTCAAGTTAAACCTAACATAATACCCAAGTTCTCCCCCTTTGACACCATCAAAAGATTGCCCCAAGCAACCCTACTCCTGGTGCCAAAACAGAACCCAACCAATTTCTAAAAAACCCCTCATAAACCCTAATTTTCATTCTGCCCAAACCATCAATCGACTGCCCCCCAGGGCAGTCGACTGATACTCCCATTTTTGAATTTCCAGCCGAATTTCAGAAATGCATAGAAAATTCTACAAAATTCCAAAAAATCTAAAAGTTTGCAAGCACATTTGTTAGGGTATTCATTACTCTAGAAAAATATAATTTCATAAAAAATAGCAATTGTGCTTGACTTTTGGTACTAACTCTAATTTCCTTAAAAACTTGTCATTTTGTATCAACTTTTAAATTCATTCATGCCTCCTTATGTTTACCAAAGCCATCCATCTTAATTTGACACATAGAATTGTCCTCATGTCTCCGCTTTTTCATAGGTATTTGCAATATGATAAAAACCTCCCCCTTTTTATTTCTTAATCCTAGATATACATATATACACCTTCCTTATGCCCTTATTTATAAGAATCTTGTCATTCAATATCAACCAATGAATTTAAGCAATATAATCCATATGAAACCATGACATAAGATTTCATATTATATCATGAAGGCATAACTAAAGATTTTAACTCAAAAATCATAGGTTATCATTCAATAGCAATTTATTAGTTTCAATCCATATAAGCCATATCAAGTCAAAACATAAAATTTCATATCATGAAAACATAGGCAAATAGTTCATACATGACTTTTTTTTAAAAAAACATAAAAATGTCACAAGGGCTAAAGCCTCGAAGTAGCAAAATAATACAATGTCAATCATGAAAAAATGTTTGAGAGATAAAAATACATCCAAGCAAAGTACTCTCAACACTAAACCACCACATCATATCCAATATACATCATATCATCGCCTGGAGGAGGAGGAGCCTAATACGTAAGGTGCAGCTGTCGTATCATCTCGAGTATCTCATCCTGCTGGCTCCAAAACCCCTGAATCTCCCCCTGAATGGTCTGCTGGAAGCCCAACTACTGCTGCTGAAAACTGTGAAGATCCTCCCGGAGGCCATGAGCCTCTGACCGAAGCTAGGAGAACTCCTCGTGTGTAACGCCACCAGCGGGCTCCTTGATAGATTCCATTTTATTGATCATTTGAGTTTCTTAAATCCCTGTTTGACCTATGTTTTTATTGCTAAAATTGTGAAATTGCCTAGGTTTTAGAACTTATTCATATTTTGGACTTAATTGCAAAATTACATATATTTGAGTTAATTGACCACTAAATTCTTGATTTATTTTTTGTAGGCATAAAAAGTTCAAGGACCTAGGGCATATTGGGTCAAACTCGAGTCGGAAGTGACCCGGATCAGATTATCAAGATTACGATTAAATCTGGGCCGTTCGATTCAAAAGCGGCTAGATCTGAGCCATCCGGGATGAACTGAAGCAATCCGAGCTAGGGCTAGGGTTGATTAAGCACCCTGATCAAGATCTGAAGATTTCATCCCAATCAGAGCAAGATCAACCGTTGGATCAAGCTTGGAGGGCTATAGATCATCCATTCAAAGATTAGCTTGATCTGGACCATCCGTTGAAAATCTGGAGGATCCGAGCTACCACGAGGCAGATCCTGACCCCAGATCATCATCATCAAAGTTTGGCTTAAATCAGACCAAGATCAGCCGTTGGATTGAAGCAAATCGATCTGAGCCGTCCATTGGTTAATACTTAAGGAAATTTTCCACAGCCGAAACCTTTGTCGCGTCTTCGCTGCTTCCGCTGTTCTTCCTTAGTTCTTGATGTTCTTAGCCATTTCTTCATCCAAGAAGGCGTGACCACCTTGTTTCCAACCGAGATTCATCATCTGAATCTTTAGAAGACAGCATCAATCGAGATTTCAGCTCAGATTTGATCCGGACAGAGCTTGTTGAGGGTTTCGCAATCTCTGTGGTCCGAGCACTGAGATCTTCGCCACAATCCATTTCCGACGATCTGAGGCACTTGTAGGGGTTCTCAGGTGACCTCAGATTGTTCCCAAATCACCATCGCAGCTCCACAAACGAAGATCGAAGCAATTGGATTGGAATTCTCCCAGCTGAAGCAGTTTGAGCAGAATCGATGGATTGAAGCTGTTTTCCACTGATTTGCTGAGCCTAGGGGTTCGAAGCCAGCTCTTGATTGACAACCAAGAAGATTGTGAGCTCTGGAAGGAATCAAGGAGTAGATTAATTAGTTTTCAATTCAGTTTTTGTAGACATTTCATTTCTGCCGAACTCTGTTTCTGCAATTTCAAGTTTTCAGCTGTCTTAGTTGTAAGATCTGAATTGTTTAGTTTAATTAGGAGTTTACTCTTCGAATTCAGTAAGTTAGGAACTTGTTTAGTGATAGATTAAGTTAAATTCCAATTTGTTTTAGCTTAAATTGTTGCGTGCCAATTCCTAGCTAGCGTGCCAAGTTATTTCTGTTTTGTTTTCTTCCTTTTGGTTTCTGAATTTGTCTCAGATTTCTGAGTTCCTTAGCAGTTAATTCCTGCTCTAGTGTTAGATAGATTGTGTGTTTGGTTAGATTAGCATTTGCTTTAAGTTCTGTGCATCGATTTCTAGTTTGCTGCCACTTTCACTTCCTGCGTGCCAATTGATTTCTGCAAAAACCATTCAGTTTCAGAAATTTCCTGTTTGTCTCATTTTTAGTGAGCTAACTTAGTTGGTTTAAGTGTGTCTAGACTTTAGTTTCATTCCTGCATTCAGTTTAGCTTTGATAACTCGAAAATTCAGTTGGCTCTCCACTTAGATCATTGTGCATCAAGTCTGCCCTGTTTTCCATTTTGCAAGTTGTGTCTGAAATCTCCAATTCTGATCACGCAATTAGAAAATCTGAGTTGCTGTTTTCCAGTCAACTGTTTCTGAGTTTTAATTAGATTTGTTTGTTTCAGTAGTAATCGCTTTATATCAGTTCCTAGTGCAAAAATTAGCATAATATTCAGCATCTTTTCTAATCCCTTAGCTTGTTTTGTTTCGTGCCAAATTCTAAATGAATCCTTGCACTTGGTATCAAGAGAAACTTCGGATTTGATTGGTACCAAGTTAATTACAACTTGTAGTATGTTTTGTAGCTTGAAATTATTTAGCATTGTAGTTAGCCAATTCTGAACAGTCCATACCCCTTTGTTGTGTCAAAGACTTGTAGCTAGTTAATGTTTGTTGCTTGTGAGAATTTTGAATTTCTTTTGCTTTAACTCGTCTTAGCTTGTTCATTTCCGAAACTTGCCATCACTACCTCTAAATCTCAGTTAGTGTTTGTTTGCAATTGAATTTAGATTTGCTTTCCAATTCGGTCAAGTACTTTGTGAATTTAGGGTACCATTAGTTGAATTCTAAGTGACATTTCTTTGTTTGGCTCCCTTGTTCACTTTTCTTTATTTTTCATTTCATTTTTATTTTCAATTAAAAACCAAATTTCATTACTTATTTGAAACCCAAAAACGACACATAACTACAAGTTTGAATCAAGCACGACAACTATCCCCGAGAAAAATACGACCTGTGGCCCCTTTGCTACATTCTCATACATTTTGCGTGTAAAAGGGTTTTCAATTATTCATTCACATCTAAATTTGAGGCCCACATTCGTGACACATAGTTTGGGCTCGTCAAATTTTTGGCGCCGTTGCCGGGGAAACTTGTTAGTTGACTTGTTTGATTTTTGCTTGTGCACTTATTTCATATCATTCTTGACTTACCTTTGTGCTTATTGCTATATCTTTGGATTTGATTTTATCTGTTTATCTGTTTATCTACTTTTACTGTGATTTGTTTTGTTTTTATGACCAGGTCTCTAGGTGCTGAATTAGAAGATTTCGATCCTGAGATTGAGAGGACTTTCAGAGTCAGGAGGAGCCAGGCCATTCATTCTGAGTCTACAGATATCCCTCCTATTCAGATTATCAGCACTCACTCAGGCATTGACATGGCGGACCACCAGAGAACCATGAAGGAGCTTGCAGCACCTGACGCAGCATTTCAGTACTCCAGCATAGCTTATCCAGAGCTGGGGGAAAGTTTTGAGTTAAGATCTGGGCTTATTAATTTGTTGCCAAAGTTTCAGGGTTTATCTGGGGAGGATCCAAACAGACACTTGCACGAATTTCATGTGGTGTGCTCTACTATGAAGCCTCAGGGCATTTCTGAAGAAGACATCAAGCTGAGAGCTTTCCCCTTCACATTGACAGGAGCAGCCAAAGACTGGTTCTATTATCTGCCTACAGGACATGTGTCTAGTTGGATCGCCATGAAGAAGGCATTTTTGGAGAAGTATTTCCCAGCTTCCCGCACAGCTATAATCAGAAAAAGTATCTGTGGGATTCAGCAAGTGGTAGGCGAAACACTATATGACTATTGGGAAAGATTTAACAAGTTGTGTTCAAGTTGCCCCCAGCATCAAATCAGTGAGCAATTATTGATTCAATATTTTTATGAAGGACTGCTGCAGACGGATAGAGTCCTGATAGATGCTGCTGCTGGAGGAGCCTTAGTGAACAAGTCACCAATGCAAGCTAGGGAGTTAATTTCTAATATGGCTGAGAATTCCCAACAATTTGGAGGCAGAGCCTTGAGCACCAGAGGAGTGGGTGAAGTTCAGGTAGTTCCCACTGATAACAAGGAGGTTAAGAATGCATTGATGGAGCTCACCTCAGCTTTCAAGCAAATGGAATTAAAAATGGACAGACTTAGTTCTACTCCTTCAGTACCTCCACCCTCTAGTCAAGTGATGAGTGTGTGTGGCATTTGCTCTAGTCTAGAGCACACTTCAGACTCATGCCCGAATCTCCAACAGGACGAGACAGTAGCTGCATTAATGAGAGGACAATTTCCAGCCAGAAACAATCCATATTCCTCTACCTATAACCCCGGTTGGAGGAATCATCCTAACTTGAGGTATGGGAATGCTTTCTGCCAGCAAGAGCCTCAAAGTCAGCCTTCACAGCAGCCTCAACCAAACTCCAGCAGCCCAACAACCTCAGATCAATCAGCAACAATTTCAGCCATCAAATCCAAGTTTTCAGCCCCGTTTCAACCTAATTCTCAACATTTTCAGCAACAATTCCAAGCATTTGATCCTCAATTCCAGCAACCTTATCAAGGGCAGCAAGGATGGCAATCATTCCCAGCTTTCCCAGCTCAAACCAACAGAATTTTCAGCCATCACAGCCCATGAATCAGTTTTCACAGCCCTACAATCAAGGGTTTCAAGGGCAGAATTTTCAGCCTTCGCCACCTAATTTTCCACCTCCAAATCAGAACTTTCATCCCTACAACTCCCAGCAAGGTTTTCAAGCATCGCAGCAATTTAATCAGCCCTCTTATCAGCCCCAAAATTCAAGTTTTCAACAAAATCAGCAATCAAAATTTCAGCCTTCTTCTTCATCCTTTCAAGGTCAGACAAGGAGCTATGTTAACCAAGGAGGTTATGGGAGCTCAAGTGGAGGAGATTTTCAGCATCAGCAAGTGATGGAGATGCTACAACAAGTTGTACAAACACAACAACAACAACAAGCTTGGCAACAACAACAACAACAACACAATCAAAATGTTGAGAGGCAAATAGGGCAATTGGCTAGTGGAATTAACCAAAATCAAGCTCAAGGATCAAGCCAACTCCCTTCCCAAACCGTTCCTAATCCCAAAGGGAATGTGAGTGCTATAACTTTGAGAAGTGGGAAGGTTACAACATCTCCTAAGAGTCCAAGAGCAGAATTTTCAGGAGACCGGACAGCTTCTCCAATTCCGGCCCAAAACCACACTGAAATGAGTTCAAATTCAGCTGATTCCGACCCTAGCCCGTTCCCAACTCAATCCTCAAGCAACCCTCCAAATTTGGTGGAAATCAGAGAAGAAAACAGTGCCGAGACACATGGGACAGCAGCTGCTACGCAGGGGACAGCAGGGCAGAATTCAGCAGCTCCATTTCCGGCCAAAACTGATGAATTTAGGGTTCCTTTACCCTTTCCACAGCAGAGAACAAATGCCAAAAAGCAAGTGGAGGAAGAGAAAGCCAAGGAATTCAATGAGTTAGTGGAGCTATTTAGCAAGGTGGAGATCAATGTACCTTTGTTGACCATGATCAAGCAGATTCCCAAATACGCTAAGTTTTTGAAGGATCTTTGTGATCATAAAAAGAGACTCAAGGAAAATGAATTGGTCAGCTTTGGGAAGAACATCTCAGCACTTATCCACACTATTCCTCAGAAGTGTGAAGATCCGGGGGTATTCACTGTTTCTTGTGAGATAGGGAGCACCATATTCCACGATGCTATGTTAGATCTAGGAGCTTCTATAAATGTGATGCCCAAGTCAGTTTTTCAGATGCTTGGCATAGGCCCTTTACAGCCCACTGGGGTGGTGATACAGCTAGCAGATAGGAGTCAGACCCACCCAGCAGGTATGATTGAAGATGTCTTGGTGAAGGTAAAGGAGCTGATATTTCCTGCTGATTTCTATATTTTAGATATGGAGGGAGATTACTTGGCACACCGTTCTCCACTTATTTTAGGCAGGCCTTTTCTGAAGACGGCCAGAACGAAGATTGATGTATATGCCGGGACACTTTCTATGGAGATGGAGACACGGTGGTACATTTAGCCTTTTTGATACCATGAAGCATCCAAGAGAGGACCACTCTATCATGAGCATGGACATTCTAGAGGAGCTGGCGCAGACTGAGTTGGAGGCTGAGGGATTTCTGGAGGATTTTTCTGGAGGAGTATAGATTCAGAGGAGGCTGAGAGAGTATTGACTGCTGATACTGAGGATTTTCAGAAGACATTTCAGACACACTTCCAGCTGGTGACATTTTTCTAGGTGTAGGGGATTGCACAGAGCCCCAAGGATCACCTATTTTTACTGATATTCAGAGTGTAGGGGATTGCACTAAGCCCCAGGGACCACTTATTTCTACTGAAGAGGACCAGAGTGAATTGAAGCCATTACCAGGTCACTTAAAGTATGCATACCTAGGAGAGGAGCAGACTTTTCCTGTTATTATTGCACAGCATTTGGAGTTAGAACAAGAAGAGAAATTATTGCAAGTCCTGAGGCACTACAAAAAGGCAATTGGGTGGACACTATCAGATATACCAGGTATCAGCCCAGCTATCTGCATGCACAGGATCTTTTTAGAGGAAAATGTCAAACCTGTGAGGCAACCACAAAGGAGGCTCAACCCACTTATTTGGATTTGTAAAGAAAGAGGTGACTAGACTTCTACAGGCAGGTATTATTTACCCTATTTCTGACAGTCAGTGGGTTAGCCCTATTCATGTGGTGCCTAAGAAATCTGGAGTGACCGTGGTGGCAGATGAAAGTAATGAATTAGTACCCACCAGAGTCAAGAATTCCTGGAGAGTCTGCATTGATTACAGGAAACTCAACAAGGTCACAAGGAAAGATCACTTCCCTCTACCATTCATTGATCAGATGCTTGAGAGACTGGCAGGAAGTCACACTACTGTTTCTTGGACGGATTTTCAGGCTATTTTCAGATTTGCATAGATCCAGAGGACCAGGAGAAGACCACCTTCACTTGCCCTTTGGTACATTTGCCTATAGACGTATGCCCTTCGGACTCTGCAACGCACCCGGTACCTTTCAGAGATGCATGGTGAGTATATTCGGTGAGTTGCTAGAGGACTGCATGGAGGTATTTATGGATGATTTTTCAGTTTATGGCACGTCTTTTGATTCATGTTTGAATAACTTGTCTAGGGTTTTACATCGATGCCTTGAAACTAACCTTGTTCTTAATTTTGAGAAATGCCACTTCATGGTAGAGCATGGGATAGTTCTTGGACACATAGTCTCTCGGAAGGGTATTGAGGTAGATCCTGCTAAAATCAGTGTTATTTCTTCTTTATCTTACCCCGTATGCGTACGGGATATTCGAGCTTTTCTTGGACATGCAGGATTTTACCGCAGATTTATTAGAGACTTCAGCTTGATTGCTCGGCCCTTGACACGACTTCTGCAGAAAGATGTTGAGTTTCACTTCGATGAAAAATGCAAAGAAGCTTTTCATAGCCTCAGGGAGGCTCTTACCTCAGCCCCTATTATTACATCACCTGACTGGACTTTACCTTTTGAATTAATGTGTGATGCTTCTAATTTTGCAGTGGGAGCTGTATTAGCACAGAGGGTAGATGGAGCACCACATGTCATTTCCTATGCCTCCAAAACCCTAGATGCCGCCCAAGCCAACTACACCACGACTGAAAAGGAGCTTCTTTCCATTGTTTTTGCCTTAGATAGATTCAGATCATATTTATTGTGTTCTCATGTTGTTGTGTTTTCTGATCATGCAGCATTGAAGTACCTCCTGAAGAAACCAGATGCGAAGCCAAGGCTTATTAGATGGATGCTACTACTACAGGAGTTTGACTTAGAGATACGGGACAGGAGTGGCAAGGAAATTTAGTAGCGGACCATTGAGCAGATTGGAGGGAGATGGAGATCCCACGGCCATAGATGATGATTTCAGAGATGAGCAGCTTTTACAGCTGCATGGTGAGTCACCTTGGTATGCAGACTTAGTGAATTTTCTTGTAGCTCATGTTTTTCCTACACACTTTTCGAAAGCTCAAAGGATAAGTTTAAAAGTGATGCAAAATATTATGTGTGGGATGATCCTTACTTGTGGAAATTTTGTAGTGATCAAATCATTAGGAGATGTGTACCAAATCATGAGTTTCATTCTGTACTCACTTTTTGCCATTCTTCAGCATGTGGTGGGCATTTTGGACCACAAAGAACTGCTAGAAAAATTTTAGAATGTGGATTGTACTGGCCCACCCTGTTTAGAGATTCATATAGGTTTTGTAAATGTTGTGATAGATGTCAAAGAACAGGAAACATAAGTGCTAGAAATGAAATGCCTCAACAAACTATTTTATTTTGTGAGATATTTGATGTGTGGGGTATAGATTTTATGGGACCATTTCCTGCTTCTTTTGGATTTTTATATATTCTTTTAGCTGTTGATTATGTTTCAAAATGGGTGGAGGCTATTCCCACCAGGACTGATGATTCATCTGTTGTTGTGAGTTTTGTCAGGTCACACATTTTTTGCAGGTTTGGAATACCAAGAGCAATCATAAGTGACCAAGGATCCCATTTTTGCAATAAGCACATAAAGGCTCTTCTTAATAAGTACGGGGTTGTACATAAGGTTTCTACTGCTTATCACCCCCAAACAAATGGACAAGCCGAGGTGTCAAATAGAGAAGTCAAATCAATTTTGGAAAAAACTGTGGGACCTCATAGAAAGGATTGGAGTAAAAGGCTTGAAGATGCTTTATGGGCATATCGTACCGCTTACAAAACACCCATTGGAATGTCACCTTATAGACTTGTGTATGGGAAATCATGCCACTTACCTGTAGAGATTGAGCATAAGGCGTACTGGGCAGTTAAAGCTTGCAATTTTGATGCTACTAAGGTGGGAGAAGAAAGGAAGTTGCAACTTCAAGAACTTGAAGAAATCCGGTTGGAAGCATTTGAGAATTCAAGAATCTACAAGGAGAAGACTAAGAAATTTCATGACAAGCACATTGTGGACAAAGAATTTCAAATTGGTGACAAAGTGCTATTGTACAAGTCAAGATTAAAATTGATAAAAGGGAAGTTGAGGTCAAGATGGGAGGGTCCATTTTTTGTGACTAATGTTTTTCCCTATGGAGTGGTAGAGATTCAAGAGGAGGCCACGAGTCAAGTGTACAAAGTAAATGGCCACCGTCTCAAGAAATTCCATGAAGAGGTCAAGGAGCTAGAGGTGGATGGAGTGGACTATATTGACGCCACATACCCAACTTAAAAGGGGAGTTCACTAAATTTTGCACTCATTTTTCTTTGTATATACCATTTCCTTACTTTTTGCAAGAAGAACTTCTCAAGTAGATACTTTTAAGTTCCAAATAAATTCTTCATTGTAAATACCATATCTTTTCTCTTAGCACATTTCCATGGTTCTAGAAATAAATTCTTTCTCTTTTTGAAGTAAGTAGTTAACAATAAATGCTTAAGATACGATACATGAATAAAATCATTGTAATTACCATGTATTTCATTTTAGCACTTTTTATTGCATGATTAGAAATAAATGTATCCTTTAGGTTATCTCAATAGCATTTTAGAGTCTTTTGGAAAATAAATTAAATTCGGTTGTCAAAACTTAGGGTTTGAGTTCATGGATGAAATCTTGGATGCTTGAGTACGATTATGCTTTAGATTCTTGATTGAAGAATTGAGATGGATTAATTTTTACCTAGTGAGATTAGCCTTATTTTGTGATACACACATGTTATTGTACTCTAGAACTTGCTTAGGTTCTTTCAAAATCATATTTCAATGATTGGATCACATCTATAGGGACTAATCATTTTGGTTACCTTTCCACATAAACTTTGGCAAACATCATGTTTATTCTATTTGTTTTTCTTTATTGCTAATCTTAACCCTAATTTTTCTATGGACTTGTTTGATTGGGATGTTTTCTTGATGCTATTTTGCCCGAGACGGACAAAGAATTAAGTGTGGGGGAGTGATCGGTGATTTGGAAGCAATTTTTTATCAATGATGCATTTCAACTCGAAAAAAAAAAAAAATATTTCATGTGCCAAAGATGAGTTTGAGTGATGTTTGGTGCCAAGAATGAGCTAGAGAGATGAAATTGATGCAAAGCATTCAAGGAGATAAATTAGTGGATAGAATCAGAAAAAAAAAATGAAGCAAATGAAGCTCACGGCAGTGACTTGGAGCAAGGTCTGAACAAGGCTATAAGAAGTTGAAAGGAGTGCTGAAATTGAGTTTGCTGAGTGCTGATATGGAGTAGCCGGACTGGCCGGAGCTGGAAAGGAATCAGGAAGATTGAACAAAAGCTGAGAAAAAGATTGGGAACAAAATCTGAGAGAAGTAGCTGAGCTAAACTTGCATCTGAAATTGCCCAAATCTGAACTGCATGGAAGGTGGCTGTCGAGACTTGAATTTGGAGAAGCTGAAAATCATTTGACAGCATAAAAATTTCTGAAAATGAAGCAAGATTGGGAATTAAAGATGAGAGTGCAAAGCTGAAAAAGAAACAAGTCCAATTGGAATGTTTCCTTGCAAGTAGATTGTATCAACTTGGGGCTGGATTTAATTTTTCAAGGGCTGTAAAGCAAGAAATCTGAACTGTATTCTATTAGAATCTGCCGAGTACTACATCTGAGAGCTTCTGAAATGAAGGAACTGAAAAGGGAGTAAGTTACAAGTTTGCTAGAAGCGGGAAGAATGAAAAGCTGAATTTAGATGCAAGGTTGAAAATCTGGGAAAATGGCAGCTGTTTGTGCCAATTGTTTAGGCTATATTTGTTGAACTCAGCCACTGCTGATCAGAAGGAAATGGAGGTTAAGAGTTCAAATCCGAAAAAAAAGAAGGTTGTGCCAAAGTCTAAATGGCACGCAACCTTCAAAGTGATGCAAATTCTGTGCCAAGGCTTTAAAATGGAATGAAATACCACTTGACAATGTCTAGATGTCAACTGATATGAGGGAATTATAATGTTTCAGCTGTACAATCTGAAAACAAGCTGGAAATTCAATCTATTGACCTAGAAATGGAATGATTTGCAGCTGTATTACTGTGAACCACATGCAGAAATTCATTGCCAAATGAATTCGGTTGAAGTTTGAGCAAGAAATCTGAACTGCATTCTGTTTGTAGCTGCTGAGTTCCATCTGTTGAATCAGGATATTAATGTAGAATGTATCTAAAGTTGAAGGTGCACATTCAATTTCGGATACAAGAAGAATCAATGGATGTTAGAAATAATCTGAATTGAAGCAAAGGGGGAGCTGTTGTCTGCCGAGACTTGAATTTGAAGTTGCTGAATTCTGAAGCAGGAAATACTGAGTTGACTGCAAGGAGAGCTGCTGTGGGCAGTTAACAAATTTAAGAAAGAATTCTGAGATTGAGCTGAACCCAATCTGAGCTGGAAATCCAATTCACTGATCAGAAGTTGAGTGAAATCTGAGTGAAGTCTGAATTAAGGAAGAATTGCAGCCTGTAAATTCTGAAATCAATGAATCTTGGATGCTAACTGTTGTAGAGCAATAGAAGAGTGGCAAGTTCTGAAAGTAGCTGCGAGAAGTGGAATTTGAAACATGAAAACAGAATAAAATTTGCAGCTAAAGACAAGAAAAAAAAATGGAAACTAAAAACAGCAACTAGTTACTCCTTTGAAGCTCACGGCAATTTGGAGTGAAGCTACTCTGATGAGAATTCGAATGCTGTGGAGCTGAGATTGAAATACAGAAATCTGTACCAAAACAGAAGGGAAAAGAAAATTAAGGAAGTGTGCAAATTTATAAAGGAGTTGTATCAAAATCAGTGGCAAGAGTAGTTAAGTGAGGGTTGTAAGTGGAGCATTTATGTAAATTGATGCTTTAAGTTCTCTGATGCAACACTGATTCGAGATGCTCCATGAGAAGAATACAAAGCAGAAAAGGAAAAACAAAAAGGGAAGAAAAACAGTTGGAGAAAAAGAGAAGAGAAAGAAACACAAATGGCACACAAGGTAGACAAGTGGCACAAAGGGTCTAGTGAGGGATTTTTATTGAATTTTTGAAGTGTAAGGCAAGAGTTTACTCCAGGACACTTTTGAATTCACTAGGGGACTGATAAGAGAGCAAAGTTCATTGGAAACATTCCCAAGCACTCAAGTCTTCCACTTTACTAATTCTTCCATTTCCTTAGCTTTTAATTCACTCCTTACCATTTTCTATGTCTTTCTTGGTTTTTATAGATGTTGATCCTATCATGATAAATGGTAGAGAGTAGATAATAAGCAAGCCTATGGTAGTGCAAGAAGCATATGTGTTTGAGTGAGCTCCACTTCCATCATCAACTTAGAACTTAGGAGAGAGTCACCAATATTTTCCTTGAAAGGCTAGTGATTTAGATTCATCTCAATGACTCATGATGGATGAAAAGGCTAAGTTGTTGATTTAAGGACAAGACAGTAATCCATAGAGCTTAGATTTATGAGAATTGGCAACCCTAGGTAATTTCTTTTCAATTGCTTCTAATTGTGCTTAAGGAAATCTAGGGGATACATATTTACTGTTTTCGCGAGACGCTCAAGGCTAAGTGTGGGGGAGTTGATAGATTCCATTTTATTGATCATTTGAGTTGCTTAAATCCCTGTTTGACCTATGTTTTTATTGCTAAAATTGTGAAATTGCCTAGGTTTTAGAACTTATTCATATTTTGGACTTAATTGCAAAATTACATATATTTGAGTTAATTGACCACTAAATTCTTGATTTATTTTTTGTAGGCATAAAAAGTTCAAGGACCTAGGGCATATTGGGTCAAACTCGAGTCGGAAGTGACCCGGATCAGATTATCAAGATTACGATTAAATCTGGGCCGTTCGATTCAAAAGTGGCTAGATCTGAGCCATCCGGGATGATCTGAAGCAATCCGAGCTAGGGCTAGGGTTGATTAAGCACCCTGATCAAGATCTGAAGATTTCATCCCAATCAGAGCAAGATCAACCGTTGGATCAAGCTTGGAGGGCTATAGATCATCCATTCAAAGATTAGCTTGATCTGGACCATCTGTTGAAAATCTGGAGGATCCGAGCTACCACGAGGCAGATCCTGACCCCAGATCATCATCATCAAAGTTTGGCTTAAATCAGACCAAGATCAGCCGTTGGATTGAAGCAAATCGATCTGAGCCGTCCATTGGTTAATACTTAAGGAAATTTTCCACAGCCGAAACCTTTGTCGCGTCTTCGCTGCTTCCGCTGTTCTTCCTTAGTTCTTGATGTTCTTAGCCATTTCTTCATCCAAGAAGGCGTGACCACCTTGTTTCCAACCGAGATTCATCATCTGAATCTTTAGAAGACAGCATCAATCGAGATTTCAGCTCAGATTTGATCCGGACAGAGCTTGTTGAGGGTTTCGCAATCTCTGTGGTCCGAGCACTGAGATCTTCACCACAATCCATTTCCGACGATCTGAGGCACTTGTAGGGGTTCTCAGGTGACCTCAGATTGTTCCCAAATCACCATCGCAGCTCCACAAACGAAGATCGAAGCAATTGGATTGGAATTCTCCCAGCTGAAGCAGTTTGAGCAGAATCGATGGATTGAAGCTGTTTTCCACTGATTTGCTGAGCCTAGGGGTTTGAAGCCAGCTCTTGATTGACAACCAAGAAGATTGTGAGCTCTGGAAGGAATCAAGGAGTAGATTAATTAGTTTTCAATTCAGTTTTTGTAGACATTTCATTTCTGCCGAACTCTGTTTCTGCAATTTCAAGTTTTCAGCTGTCTTAGTTGTAAGATCTGAATTGTTTAGTTTAAGTAGGAGTTTACTCTTCGAATTCAGTAAGTTAGGAACTTGTTTAGTGATAGATTAAGTTAAATTCCAATTTGTTTTAGCTTAAATTGTTGCGTGCCAATTCCTAGCTAGCGTGCCAAGTTATTTCTGTTTTGTTTTCTTCCTTTTGGTTTCTGAATTTGTCTCAGATTTCTGAGTTCCTTAGCAATTAATTCCTGCTCTAGTGTTAGATAGATTGTGTGTTTGGTTAGATTAGCATTTGCTTTAAGTTCTGTGCATCAATTTCTAGTTTGCTGCCACTTTCACTTCCTGCGTTCCAATTGATTTCTGCAAAAACCATTCAGTTTCAGAAATTTCCTGTTTGTTTCATTTTTAGTGAGCTAACTTAGTTGGTTTAAGTGTGTCTAGACTTTAGTTTCATTCCTGCATTCAGTTTAGCTTTGATAACTCGAAAATTCAGTTGGCTCTCCACTTAGATCATTGTGCATCAAGTCTGCCCTGTTTTCCATTTTGCAAGTTGTGTCTGAAATCTCCAATTCTAATCACGCAATTAGAAAATCTGAGTTGCTGTTTTCCAGTCAACTGTTTCTGAGTTTTAATTAGATTTGTTTGTTTCAGTAGTAATCGCTTTATATCAGTTCCTAGTGCAAAAATTAGCATAATATTCAGCATCTTTTCTAATCCCTTAGCTTGTTTTGTTTCGTGCCAAATTCTAAATGAATCCTTGCACTTGGTATCAAGAGAAACTTCGGATTTGATTGGTACCTAGTTAATTACAACTTGTAGTGTGTTTTGTAGCTTGAAATTATTTAGCATTGTAGTTAGCCAATTCTGAACAGTCCATACCCCTTTGTTGTGTCAAAGACTTGTAGCTAGTTAATGTTTGTTGCTTGTGAGAATTTCGAATTTCTTTTGCTTTAACTCGTCTTAGCTTGTTCATTTCCGAAACTTGCCATCACTACCTCTAAATCTCAGTTAGTGTTTGTTTGCAATTGAATTTAGATTTGCTTTCCAATTCGGTCAAGTACTTTGTGTATTTAGGGTACCATTAGTTGAATTCTAAGTGTCATTTCTTTGTTTGGCTCCCTTGTTCACTTTTCTTTATTTTTCATTTCATTTTTATTTTCAATTAAAAACCAAATTTCATTACTTATTTGAAACCCAAAAACGACACATAACTACAAGTTTGAATCAAGCACGACAACTATCCCCGAGAAAAATACGACCTGTGGCCCCTTTGCTACATTCTCATACATTTTGCTTGTAAAAGGGTTTTCAGTTATTCATTCACATCTAAATTTGAGGCCCACATTCGTGACACATAGTTTGGGCTCGTCACAACTCAATTAGAATTAGGATTCTAGTTTAAACAATAGAAAAAAATGATAATATAGGGAAAATTTTCATATCCCAAACCCAGAGTTCGGATCAAAACACTGACAAAAACTAACCAAATTTGGTAAGAGGCCTTCTGCAGAATCTTCTAGCAATTAGGGACATCCTTGAACTGCTTCCGCGGAAAGGTTTCGGTGAGGAAGCCCACATTGATCTGGATGGTCTTCGAGTCCTCGTCAGCCTTGATGCTAGGGATGGGGAACCAGACAAAGAGCTAAAGGTGAATGTCGAGATAGTTAAAGGTGATGGATGGTGTGAATCACTTTGTGAAAACTTAGAGAGATAGTTGACATACTCTAACCCACCTCCTGAGAGAGGCAGCGGTGGACTGCGTCGCTTGAGCTGGAGACGAAGAGGGGAGTTGACGGAAGCTGTGCGAGGGGGAAGCGGCGGAGGAGAAGATCGACGCCGGCAGTGGTGGGCGGCGGCGATCCGCGTGCACGAAGAGAAGGGAAGGCAGCATCGGGGGGGGGGGGGGGTGGATTAGGGCACGGGGATGAAAACGAAAAGGCACAGGCAGAGATATTTATAGATATATTTAAACTTATCCTTTTATATATATATATATATATATATATATATATATATATATATATATATATATATATTCCGAAAAACCAAACTTATCTTGAAATAATTCAAAACCAACTCTTCCAATTAAATCCGCACGGGGATTAATTTATTATTAAGGGAAAAAATATTTTAATTGATACAAACTTATTACTTCGGTATACAAACTTATGAATTTTATATTGTAACTTATTAATTCATCGAATATTTATTATGAAGTAAAACATAGATAAAATTGGCTGCGAGACTCACAATTTTTAAACTATGAAGTCTAAAATTAAATTTACTTCATCAAATTTATTACTGAAGTTGATTAGTATGTATTACTTCATTAAAAGAAATCGCCGAAGTAATTTGTGGCGAAGTCTATGTTTGATTTTCACATAGTGGTGCGACGAGAAAAAAAGATGATTAAGGATCGAAAAATAAGAGAATGAGAATTCAATAGTTCGTTGTTTTTTTGCAGTTGGATATCCACCGTTGATTTTGTTTATTGCTTGAACAGCACAACAATACAATAACAACAGTTTAATATAACTGTTGTCTATTGTCATAATAGACAACAGTTTATCACATCAGTTGTTGTAAATCCCGCCTATAGACAACAGTTATTTTATAACTGTTGTCGTTGAGTATACATACGACAACATTTTGTTATTACTGTTGTCTTTTTACGTATACAGACCAACAACAACAACGGTTAATACTAAAACTGTTGTTAAATTGACATAAGACAACACTTTATCAAAAAACCGTTGTCGATTATGTGTTGTTGAATGCAAAAATTCTAGTAGTGAAATAACTGAGATGAAGAAAAAAAATCATATGGTAGTGCTATTGGTAGTTTAATGTATACTATGTTGTGTATATGTCCTGATATAAGCTATGTTATTGGCTTAGTTAGCAATTTTCAATTAAATCCAAGATTGAAATATTAGAAAGTTATGAACAGGATACTCAGATATCTTAAAGAGACAATAAATTATTGTCTATATTTCCATGGATCCAATATATATGAGTCTAAAGGACTACACAGATGCAGATTGGGTAGGGTACCTTGATGATAAAAAATCTACATCTGACTATATTTTTTTGTTGAATGGTGAAGTCATCTCATAGAACAGTAAGAAATAGGCTTGTTCAGCAACTATGCAACAAGTTGTTGTAGGATTGAGTATACCAATAGAGGGAGGGGGTGAATAGTGCTCTTAAAAACTTTTGTTTTAGACTTAGAAAAATAATGAGTATTACACAGCGGAAAATAGTAAGAGTAAAAGAAACACGGCTAACACCTTTTCATTTTTACTTGGTTCGATGTCTATGATGACTCCTACTCCAAGGCTCATGGTCATTGACTATTTACTTTGGGCAATTCACTATAATCCGAAATGATAAATAATGCAAGTAATGAATATAGAACAACAATTGTACCAACAACAGGAAGTGTAAATGATTAAGCAACATTGTCATTGGCGCAACATTACAGGGTCGTTCAGTAATCTTTTGCATGACAAACAAGCGAAAAAGTTGTAGTAGAATTGATATCGAACACACTGGTCGAAGGCCCCTTATAAAGGGTCTCTCAGATGCCTATATAGTCATCAGGGGCACCGCCAACCCGATAAGGTGGCAGCCAATCATCGAAGCCTTATCCCCAACATCTATCCACTCCCAAGTGCCCGTATCAACCCAGGCGCCTGTGTTAGTGACGTAGATCAACCACTCAGCGTACGCTAGCTTAGTCTCAACACAGCTGGGTCGAACCCTTCCCGGGCACCCGGGGAGTCCAGGTGCTTGTATTTTCCCAAGCACCTGATTCCTAGGCTTTCAGTTTCCTTCCTTGTTTTCTCTACAAAACAATGTTAGAAAAACGCAAACAAAAGAATAGATATTAATGCAAATGTATTTGACAGCTCGGCTTGCCTGATCCTAACATGCAGGTTTCAACCGAAACCGCCTACTGTTCCCTCTTTCGAGGAACACTTCCTCACCTACTCCTCTTAAGAGAAGTTACTTGTTGCCAATTTTCGGTTAGACTTTTTCTTGACCTCCTATGACTTTTAAACTCGTGATGTCTGATCCTCAACCCGTCTCGACTCCTGCTGGTCATCCTTGTTGGTGCAAAATGCATCAGTGTTGAACAGGCATCCTCTAGGGTTTCGATGTTTGATAATATACTAAAGTTAGTGACATTATGTATGTTGGATAATATTAAGGGTCGTCAAAATGATCAAGGGTTAAACCAAACAGGACCTTATATTTGGTAGGGTAAACCCAAGTTTGATCAGTTTGACAAAGGGTTAGCCAAACAAGATCTGATGTTTGGCAGAATGAATACAACCCAGGGTTGGTCAATTTGACCAAGGGATTAAACCAAACCGGACTTGAGGCTTGGATCATATTTATTTAAAGATTGGAGGAAGTTTAATCAGGATCATGATGACTAGCAAAGGAGTGATTATGGTGAAAGAAACCCTAGTAAGTGAAGCCAGGTCCTAGCAAGGGAAGCTAGGTGGAAGACATCCCAGTGACTGAAGCTAGGTGAACTAAATCCTGGTGAGTGAAGCTGGGTTCTAGTGAGTGAAGCTAGGTGGACTAAGTCCTAGTGAGTGAAGCTGGGCGTGAAGTCTTGAATCGGGGGACTGAGCACTAAGTCCTGGTCGGGGATCGGGCAACGGAGTCTTTGCCGAGCGAGGATGACAGACAGAAGTAAAGACGGGTCAAGGTCGGATGTCTCGAGATCCGAGTTCTCGGAGGTCAAGCAAAACTCCAGCCGAAGGTCCCGGTTGGCAAAAACTTTAGTCGAGTGGGGATCGCGAGCAGAAGTTGAGATGGGTCGAGGACGGACGTCTCGAGATTGTTCTCAGAGGCTAAGCAAAAGTCCAACCGAAGGTCCCAGTTGGCAAAAGTAACTTCTCCAGTGTGGAGTAGGTGAGGACGCGTTTCCCGGGAAAGGGGACATTAGGCGTCGGTTCGACCTAGGGTTTCAGGTGAAATCCAAAGTCAGAAGCATTCTTTAAGGCTAAGATTATTTGCATGTTTGTCTTGTGTTTGTTGTCTTGTAGGTACCTTGAGTTGGAGGCAAGATAGGAAAGCAAACGCAGGAGAAAACGCACCTGGGAAGGACATCCTGGGTGCCTGACATGAATCAGGCGCCCCAGGCATGTTGGGCGCCCCTGTTTGGGTAGCCCACTCCCAGGCACCTAGCAAGCCAGGCGCCTGGGAGGGTCCCAGGCGCTTAGCAAGCCAGGCGCCTGGGAAGGTCCTAGGCGCTTGGGAAGGCTGGATCATTATCCTTCCGAGATTTCGGTGCTGGATAGGCTTTGACCGCAACGTGGCAGGCACCCAAAAGCTTACAGGCGCCTATGAAGCCTATATATAACAGGGTTCTGTTGCAATCTATGGGCAAAAATATTTAAAATTCGTAGTGGAAATAAGATCTCTTGAGCTATTCATGCGAAAGAAAACTTATACAAGTGAATTTACTAAAAATCCTATTATATAGGTATACCTTTAGCTCGTGCCCTTTGCTTATACCGCTTATTCGAGGTATGCCGGATCACGTTCATGTGTCCATGCCTCTATGCGTATCCACATGAACACGATCTTTGCCTCAGAGAGGAACCACCTTAGTTGTGCTAGCAACTTGGGATGGTTCACAAAGCACAAGAACCTCCACTAGGGAGTTTTGGACAAGGAGGAAGAAAGAAGAAGAAGAGAAGTTCTCACCCTAGCCTTTGACAATAGGAGGTATTTATACTCATCTAATGAATGCCAAGGGTCTTTGACCCTTGAGCTCCTCTCATCTTAATGCTAATAAAACCCAATGAATATCAAGCCTTTTGGTATCCCTTGAGACTCTTAATAATCTATTCATCTAATGAATAGAATGCCTCTTAGTCTTCCCCTTAAATAATTTTCATTAAACCATTTAATAAATATTATCCATAATTAAGTGGTTGAGTCTAATTTAGATGAGTCTATCTCAAATTAGACTCAATCCCATAATCCAATTGGATTCACTTGAGTCTAACTCAATTAATCCAATTCGGATCAAATCTTAGTCAAACTAAGATCAATTAATCACCGATACATCGTGTCCTTAGTGTGTGACCCAATCGGTTCTCGTAACGTTGGCAATGCGTCTAAACCACTTTAGACACATAAGCAATGAGCGGCATCGAGCAATGTATCATTGCTACCCAAGTGACAAAAAAGTCGAGATCCGACTTAATCTCCATGACTATGACAATGTATGACCTTCTCCTTCTATCCTTGATATCTAGATTGACCAATGAGGTATAGACCGTGTCATCCTCGATCAATCTTTGTGTTTCTTGATCCCCGAGTAGACTCACTCAAACAAATGAGGTCAATATCTCATATTGACTCATTTGAGCATGACCATGCGTTTTAATAGTCCTACTCGATCAAGGGGCCCACAGATATCACTCCCGTCATATGGGAGGGATAGATCCCATCTACATCAGTCACATCCCTCTGCATAATTTATTACATACCTAGTGATCGCCTTTATAGTCCACCCTGTTACAGGTGACGTTTGACGATACCAAAGTACATAACTTCTTATGTAGGGAACTGTAGTAACTTCAGGTCTAAGGACTATTCCTACTAATAGTCACATGAGAAAGTTTATGACACTCATATGACAATCTATGAAACTTTCTCATGGTGGGTCAATTCAGTACACATTCTCTAATGTATACCCATGTGTCAACTTGATATCACATATCTATGACTTATGAGCTCAAGTCATTAGTTGACCTACATGCTAGTCTCCATGCATTAATATTGTCCTTGAATATTAATGCTTGACTAAGAATGATTTAGTATAGTGATCTCTACATCATCTCACTATCGATTCAACCAATCGATATGATGTAGATAAGAACCTACTACCTAAAGTCATTATTATACTTAGTTATTTGACACAAATATAAAGTAAGTATAGTAACCAAACATGCATTTATTAATGATAGAATATGATACAAAATTGTTGGGGCAATCGGCTCAAGTATGATCTGGAGGATCATGGGTTTTAATGTGTGTGTCAACATGATTAAGTTAGGGTTTCATATTGATCTAATATGTATATGTGAGTGTGCAGGTTTGCAGGATACACATAGGCTTGGTTGGATGTCTTCAGGTACGGTGAAGGGTGGCATGGAGACAAGTCATGGGCTTGTGTGTGCATCCGAGGGACCATGGACAAAGCAGGGACGATGAGCCGAGGGAAGCGGACTTCGAGGCATACGTGAAGGATGACATGAAGGCAAGACGAGGGCTTGTGTGCGCTTCTGAGGGACAAGGGCCAAAGTCGAAGAGGGCTTGAAGGCAACAGATCAAGGCTGTTGGAGCAGGAATGATGAGCCGAGGGACGCGGAGTTCGAGGCATGCGTGAAGGATGGCATGGAGGCAAGCCGAGGGCTTGTGTGCATCTGAGGGACGGGAGCAGAAGACTGAGGGAATTATACTCGGGAACTAAGTCGTGAGGGTTCGAGTTATTGGGTATAGCTTGGCGGGTTTCCCTAGCAAATACCTAGTCGATCTAAGAGAGACCTCTCTATGCCTACAGATTAAAATTTAATCCGAATAGAGAGTCGTTTCCCATCGACCGTCTCGTGCCGTATCGAACGACCCAAATTGCAACTTAGCCAATTATCAAAATTGGCCTTGCAATTTGCTCGACTGATTGACCACGGAAAAGGCAACGAGTTGATCACCGACTTTTTTGTTTATGGTCAAGGTCCAATTAAGAATTTATTAAATATATTTTGCAAGCAAAACAATAAATTCTAACACATAAAATGACGAGATATACTAACATGACACATACATGACATAAGGAAATACAAAGGAGCGTATAAAAGGTTATACCTTTCCAATCACCTCGCGGTCTTCTACCTTATGTCCCTCCCTTCGCGGACGACGTGTGGGCGATGATCTACCGCGATCCGAGATCACCAAGAGGTCCAATCAACCCTCTTCTCCAACCGGGCAAAACCCTAGCTCCTATGGTTTGCGCCGCCGGCCACCCCCTTCCTCTTCCCTTGAGCCGCCGACCGCCGGAGCCATCTCCAAGCCCTCCGACCAGCAGCAAACCTAGAGAGGAAGGTGAAGAAAAAGAATAAGGAGAAAAACAACCTTCTTCCTAGCCCCAACAACCCTCAATCCTCCTCTTCCTCTCTTTTACGGCGCCGCCGCAAGGTGGCCCTTGTGCCGCCTTCTCCCTCTCGCCGGCGCCTCCTCTACCCTCCCTGAGCCTCACGCAAGGTAGAAGAGACTCCTACCTTGCTTCCTTGAGTCTCGACCGGAGCTTGGTGGAGAAGGTGGAGAGAACCGAAGGGGAGAACCCTTCTCTCTATTCGGCGCCGAGAGCCCTAGGAGAGAAGGAGTGAAAGAATAGAGAGAGTGGCTTTGGTGTTGGCTCTTGGGTTGATTAATTGGCTTGGTTTCTTGATCTCATAGGGTATTTATAGGGCTAAGGCAGGGACCAAGAGGAGGAGTTGGTTTTTGGCCCGCTAATGGATTCAAACCCGATCCATTAATTAAGATTCTTTCCACTAAAGGATCTTAATTGAACTCACCTCACCAACCCCCATATTTTCATATGGGCTCCACATATTACGAGTCATCCATCCCCCCGTGTTTAAGATCACGCATGCCTGTTAATTAATTAAATTACTGACAATTTAAATTAATTAACTTCTGGATCCTTGATTAGTACCCACTCAACCTTATCAATGTGCCGGATCAAATCCACCTGCAGGGTTTGGCACGATGAACCTTTTGAACTCATCAAGGGGGCATCATCATCCTGACTCACCAGGACATAGATTCCATCAATAATCATTGACACATCATATTATTAATATTATTTCCCAACTTACTGGGTCTGTCGATCTAACAGAATAGATCTCGCCCTTTGATAAATCAAAGAAATAATAAATAATAATATATGCCCAATATTATTTCGGGATTAAGGGATCGTCCTCCATAATAACAACTGAGGTCCTATCCAATTATTCAGTCAGTACAAATCGGATAACCTCGGGTTTCGGTTCTACTCAATGTACTCATAGCACACTAGTGTAATCCTATGGTCAAGACCAACCACACCTAACTACACTACAACCATCCCGATGGGTTGTCCAATTCCATCTCAGTTGTGAGCCTCTATTTATGCTAAGTAAGGAACTGATAACATGATCTTTCGTGTGACACCACACACCATGTTATTTACAATGCAAAGCAATGGGACTTCGTATATGTACTATTATAAACAAACACCTAGTGTAGTGTGATTCTCTTTTCATAAAAGATGTTCATATAATAAAATTCATGTCTTTCAGTATACACATCTTACACGAGTGTGGAGAGAAATGTACTCGGGAAGGGTAACCCTAGACTTAGGGATGGACCAGTCGACTGATCCAGGATCAGTCGACTGGTAGTGACCAGAATTTAAAGAGTCGGGCTGTGACTTTCGAATTCGCAAATACCAGTTGACTGTTACTGGACCAGTCGACTGGTAATGATCATTTCAGCCTCGAGCTCTATTTAAGGGAGCTCGTTTAAGGCTGTTTCTTCTTGACGAAATTGGCTTTGGTTAAAGACCAATTAGTCATCTTTGTGCTCAGGAGTGTTGTCTGGATTATGGCGAGGTTTCTCCACCCACAAGGAGTTACATGAGCTAGCCAGAGGTCTTCCGGGGAGTCATCCACCGACAGATTGGGATCGTCCACCTTATGGACAGTCGTGGAGTAGGAGTGTCATCTCCGAACCACGTAAAGCTGATGTGTTAGCGATTGTTTGATTTTGTTATTAGTATTTCCGCTTGCACACGCTAACATCGTAGGAAGAAGAATCGGAGAATTGCTATTCACCCTCCCTCTAGCAAACCGTAAGGTCCTAACAAGTGGTATCAGAGTAAAGGTTCGTTCATCTTCAGACTAACCGCCGAGAGAGCAAAAATGCTAGAGGAGATGACGATTGAAGAAAGGTTAGGTGATGACATCAATGTCCCACCTCCCTATGATCGCGAAGATTTCGATTATTGGAAGATGTGGAAAAAGACTTGGTTCGGCATGGATTGGAACTATATGATTGCGCTTGAAGAACCATTTGAAGTCCCAAATGATAAGTTCGGGAAAAAGCTCAGACCAAGATATTGGAATAAGGAGCAACAAGCACAAGCAAAGGCAAATGAAACGGTAATTTCAATTTTAATTAATATTTTGCCTAATAATGTAATTAGTGGTGTAGGTGAATATCAAAGTGCACATGAGTTATGGAACAAGGTGATAACATTCCATGAAAACCCTACACAAGCTAAATTACTGGAAGAGCCCAAGGAAATAAGTTCAACATCCGAAGAAGAGGAGAAAGAGAAAAAAGAAAAAAAGGTATCCATCTCTTCAAGTGAAGTGGCACAAGAGAGTGAAAGATCATCCACTTCATCAAGGGGAAGAGGTCTCCACGTCAAGAATTGTGGGGGAGGAGAGACCCTCTTCAATACCGGAGCAAGAAGAAGCATCCACCTCCACCAAAGCAAGGGTTAAAGACCACATCATTTGCTTTGGATACAACAAGAAGGGAAACTACAAGGACAAGTGTCCATTAGATAAAAAGGAGGTAAACCCAAAACCTAAGTCAATTCCTTTGAAATCTAATATGGGTTGTAGGGAAAAGGAAGGGAAAAAGCACATTAGATGCTTCACATGTGGAGAGCTAGGACATTATCACACCAAATGCTCAAGAAAAGGAGAGCTCATGAAATGGAGCATTTGAGAAAGTGGGAAAAAGAAGAAAAGAAGAAAAGCTCATATCAAGGGGGAGCTACAAGGGTAAGGGAGGTAATCCCTACCTTTAAGAATGTTTCAAAAATTTCAATGTGTGCTAGAAATAACGAATATTGTCTGCCTATGCGTAATTTTAGTTTCAAGTATCATGATAAAAATAGAGTTACTATTGCGTGCCAAAATTCTAAGGAATCCATGTATCATGATCAATCTAGAACTTTTAGACCTAAGGATCAAGGCATTAACCCTAAGAAAGGGAGACACATGCCTAGACAAATGGGTAGATCTAGGAATGCCCAAAATGGACGTGATGATGCTAAGATTAGGAGCCTAGAAAGGCAAAATTAAGGTTTGAGGGCAAAACTTGATAAATTAGAGAAAAACCTAGATAGACTCATTATGGAATCCAAGGGGTTAGACATTGTGCTGGATGATTAAAGTCTTAACAATGATAGATTGGGTCTAGGATATCAATCTAGGAGATCAAATAGTAGTGGAAAATCATATGCAAGGATGCCATATGATTATAGTAAATGGAAGGTTAAGAATGACAAGGACAAGCAAATTAAAGGAAGGAAGAAGGATTTAGTCAAGGAAGGTATATTAAGAAGGTTAGAGTTGTAGGTCAAGAAGCACTAGAGGTACACCGGTGTAGTCTTGCCAATGTGGATGAGTCGCCTAGGGAGGTGACTAAGGCTAGGAGCTCTAGGTGTCAAATTGGGATTCATGGTCAATGGATCTCAGGAGGATTTCTCCAAGAGGACTAGATGGACTATGGAATGTGTCAAAGGATTTGGAGGACTAGTGTTAAATCCGAAACTTTTGTGTTGCTTTGGGAAATTTTCCAGAAATAGATCCTAGGGTTTCCGGGGCTTTCGGAGGATGTTTGGGGAATTTAAGTGATTCAATATTAAATTTGGAGGGGTTATTGGTTAAAGATCTATAATAGGGGGCTTAGCTTGGAATTGATGAAATGGGAGGGGCCTAAAAACAAAATGGACCTCTTAAATACCTTAACCTAAGCCGGCCGAATACCCTCACCTCACGCGAGCCGCCTCCTCCCGATCGAAAGCCGACCATTTCACCTTCCCCTCATCTCGCTGCCCTAGCCCAAACCTTCCTCCTCTCCCGGTGGCGTGAGCCCTAGATCGACGCCAAGCCCTACTGCGAGTTCCCTCTTCCTTCCACCTTTACGCGTGAAGGAGCTGCGACGCCTAGTGCGGTTTGTGGTGGGTTGCAATGGTGGAATCCCTAGCTTCTTTCTCCTTCTTTCCTCTGCCCGGTCTCACTTCTGAATCTGAGCAGGTGAGCTGAGCACGGGGTAGGAGCGGGGGGAAACTGGTACCGACGATTGGGAAATATGGTTTGAGCGATACCCAGCTGCTCAGTGCCGACCAAGGGAAATGGTACACTGATTTCGTGCTATTTCACCAGGTAAGAGCTAGTATTTCCTTGTGTTGTGATCAGATTTTGGTTTATGTTCTAAGTGTGGATGTATTGGAATGGCTAACTCGGTGCGGGGTTGTTAGGATCAGGGATAGTTTGGATCTGATTGTAGATGTGAAATGAATCTTGAATCTGTTAGCATCTCCCTGTACAGATTCTGGTGTTTGGAACATTTTCTGCTTTGGAGCTGAGGGAGATTGCTACCGTGAGCTTAAGGATTTCTTGCTGAGTAAGGTGATCTCTAAACCCCTGCTCAATTCGGCTTGTTATGTCGTTTCTGCCATTCTGAGCTACTGTGTGTTGGGATTTAGATTGGAGTTGGGACCTTGGTCTGTGGATTGCCGACTTGGAGATCTGATCACAGTCGGGGTGGAGTGGAAGACTGTGAGCAACCCATTGCTTGTGCTTTGCCGAGTTGTCGTGACCTCCAGAAGGTTGGTTAAGTGAATTTCAAATATATGGTTGGATTCGATTAGATGCTAGGATGATTAGTAAATCCCTTATGGGAGAATTATTGAGGGTTGATTAGTGTATAAATTAGTTGATAAAATGATTGTTAAGTGTGGAGATAATTGAACTCATCAGTTGGGGTTTCCTAATTGGTTTTATTGGATTTAGCCATTTGATCAAACTGATGGGTAAGTAAGATTGGTTTAGGGATTAATTAGCTAATTATCTTTCGGTAGATAGCTAATTAAATGCATCCTTGATACAGGAGCTTGATTGATTGCTGCTTATTATTGGCGGGTGGTTCTATCTCATTTGATACGAACGTCTACTCTTGGAAGCTGGTACTTCTTGCTTGTATTCTGTAGTCCACTTTATCTTTATGCATGACTAGTTATTTATGCAATAGGCTGATATTGACCTTTATCTGCTACCGTTTTGTTATCCTGCTTGATACTTATGCTTGACCTTGGATATGATCTACATTTACTTCTATACAGTCTCGTTTATTGTTATCTGACTCTGTATAGCATTGGTATGAGCATGAGTATGTGGATAGAGATTAGCATTCCATGGTATGGTTGCATTGGTTGATTCTGGTCATACTTGCACGTGTGCCTAGATATGGACTGATTTGGGTTATTGTGGTATGTCACCTGATATCTGCATTGGTTGATTTTATTCATACTTGCACGTGTATCTGGATATAGGATTGATTGGGTTATGATGCATACATATGACCTGTGCATGATAGGTTGAGTTATGTGTCGATGACTTGGTAGGGTTGCATGTGTTAGTCATGCACCATACCTGCACTGTTGCATGCCGGCGATCAGCGACTCCCTTGTGGTTGAGCCTAATCGTCTTCCGGCACATGATATGCACCCACGGCCACTCATGGGTTAGTGGATACCGCTGGGTGTGTGCATTTGCTCTGTAGTGCTCCGCTCGTCCACTCAGGGGTAGTGGTTTCGGAGCATGGTAGTGTTGGGTTTTTCGGGCCGCGAAAACCGCCTTTTCGCGTCGCGGAAACCCTGAGAACCCAAAGCCATGGATCTCGTGCGAAGAAAAATTCCGAAACAAAAATCACGTATTCATTTCATGCTCAAAACTCGATCTACTCCTAGATCTAAAGAGGGATAAACCATTTTACCTTTGGTGCGTGCCCCACTTAATCCCGCTCGCTCATTTTGGATGTCGGATCTCTAGGACATCAAGTGCCGTCCCTCTAGAAGTATCCACGCGAACAAAGTGGATGGAGGAAACCCTTTAGGTGTGCTAGCACCCTTCAAGGGTTCGGCCAAGAGGAGAAGAAGAAGAAGAGCACCAACACTTGGAGGAGGAAGAAAAGAAGACACACCATAAGAATAATGGAACCAAAACTTGGTTTTATTTTCTCATTGTGGCCGGCCACATAATGACCATTAATGGCCATTAATGGCCATTAAGTGGCCGGCCATATCCCCCTTTCAATTTGAATTCAAATTCAAATGGGGGGTTACAACCTTTGGAGATGATGTGGAGCATCATCATTGGTCAAATACCAAGCCAAGTCATCACTTGATCAAGTCAAGGTGAGGTGGCCTTTTGGTCAAGTCAAACTTGACCATTAATCTTCCTTGATGAGGTGGCATCCACACTTAATGCTCTTGATGATTTGGAGCATCATCAATGGTTGGCTCCATGCCAATTCATCACCATGATGTGGCATTAAATCAAGTCTAACTTGAGGTGGATTTGGGTCAAGTCAAACTTGCCTTTTATGGACTTTCCATATTTAGTCAAGTCAAACTTGACTCCATTTCTTCTCCCATGTCAAGTCTAACTTGAAGTGGAACCAAGTCAAGTCAAACTTGATTTGGATTTGGGTCAAGTCAAACTTGCCTTTTATGGACTTTCAATATTTAGCCAAGTCAAACTTGACTTCATTTTTTCTCCATCTATTTGTTCTTTGTGTGTGACCCTATAGGTTCTTGTAACGTTGGCAATGCTTCTAACCTCTTAGAAACATAAGCAATGAGCGGTATCTAGCAACACATCATTGCTACCCAAGTTACAAGAATGTTGAGATCCAATATCACCAATGTGACTACTAATTATGACTTTCATAATATGTGACAATGTCCTTCTATCGTCGATATCTAGATTGATCTTCTATGAAGCATAGACCGTGTCATCCTCCAATCAATCTATGTGTCTTGAACTCCAAGTAGACTCACTATAATCAAATAAGCTCAATATCTCATATTGCCTTATTTGGGCATGGTCATGCACTTAGTGATCTCACTCTATCAAGACTATGATATCTCTCCCGTCATATAGGAGGGATAGATCCCATCTACATCACTCACATCCCTCCACATAATTTGTTACATACCCAGTAATTGCCTTTATAGTCCACCCAGTTACGGGTGACGTTTGACGAAACCAAAGTACATAACTCCTTATGTAGGGAACTATGGTGACTTCAGGTCTAAGGACTAATAGTCATACTAATAGTCACATGAGAAAGTATATGACACTCATATAACGATCCATGATACTTTCTCATGGTGGGTCATTCAGTATACATTCTCCAATGCATACTCATGTGTCAACTTGATATCTCATATCCATGACTTGTGAGATTAAGTCATCGTGTTGACCTACATGCTAGTCTCTATGCATTAACATTGTCCCTGAATGTTAATACTTGACTAGGAATAATTTAGAGTAGTGTTCTCTATATCATCTCACTATCGATTCAACCAATCGATTGATATAGATATGAACCTACTACCAAGGACGTTATTACACTTAGTTATTTGGCACCAATACAAGTAAGTATAATAACCATAATCAAATGCCTTTATATATATATATGAAATATGATACAATGAGTCCATACAACAACCATCACATGATTGGCTCTAGGGCTCTCACTAACAATCTCCCACTAGAACTAGTGCCAATCACTGTAGTATCTAATACCCAATGACCTAGTGTGACCATCATGCTTGGTCTGTGCCAAAGCCTTGGTCAAGGGATCTGCAATGTTAGCCTCTGTGGGTACTCTGCATATCTTCACATCTCCTCGATCGATGATCTCTCGAATGAGATGGAAACGCCGTAGTATATGTTTGGTCCGCTGGTGTGAACGAGGTTCCTTAGCCTGCGCAATAGCTCCATTGTTGTCACAATAGAGCTGTACTGGGTCAGCTATGCTAGGAACCACTCCAAGCTCAGTAATGAACTTGCGGATCCAAACTGCCTCCTTTGCTACCTCAGATGCAGCAATGTACTCAGCTTCTGTTGTAGAATCAGCAACTGTATCCTGCTTTGAACTCTTCCAGCTGACAGCGCCACCATTTAAGCAAAACACGAACCCTGACTGCGATCTGTAGTCATCCTGGTCAGTTTGGAAGCTTGCATCACTGTAACCTTTTACAGTTAGCTCCTCTTCGCCTCCAAATATCAAGAAATATTCTTTAGTCCTTCTCAAGTACTTAAGAATATTCTTGACTGCTATCCAGTGACGTTCACCTGGATCTGACTGGTATCTGCTCGTCATGCTCAAAGCATACGAGACATCAGGACGAGTACATAACATGGCGTACATGATAGATCCTATGGCTGAGGCATAAGGGATCTTGCTCATGCCGGTCTCTCTCCTCTCTAGAAA
>JAGFNQ010002790.1:347276-374209 GCA_024364735.1 Boesenbergia rotunda
AACTTAGGGTTTGAGTTCATGGATGAAATCTTGGATGCTTGAGTACGATTATGCTTTAGATTCTTGATTGAAGAATTGAGATGGATTAATTTTTACCTAGTGAGATTAGCCTTATTTTGTGATACACACATGTTATTGTACTCTAGAACTTGCTTAGGTTCTTTCAAAATCATATTTCAATGATTGGATCACATCTATAGGGACTAATCATTTTGGTTACCTTTCCACATAAACTTTGGCAAACATCATGTTTATTCTATTTGTTTTTCTTTATTGCTAATCTTAACCCTAATTTTTCTATGGACTTGTTTGATTGGGATGTTTTCTTGATGCTATTTTGCCCGAGACGGACAAAGAATTAAGTGTGGGGGAGTGATTGGTGATTTGGAAGCAAATTGGTGATTTGGAAGCAATTTTTTATCAATGATGCATTTCAACTCGAAAAAAAAAATTTTTCATGTGCCAAAGATGAGTTTGAGTGATGTTTGGTGCCAAGAATGAGCTAGAGAGATGAAATTGATGCAAAGCATTCAAGGAGATAAATTAGTGGATAGAATCAGAAAAAAAAAATGAAGCAAATGAAGCTCACGGCAGTGACTTGGAGCAAGGTCTGAACAAGGCTATAAGAAGTTGAAAGGAGTGCTGAAATTGAGTTTGCTGAGTGCTGATATGGAGTAGCCGGACTGGCCGGAGCTGGAAAGGAATCAGGAAGATTGAACAAAAGCTGAGAAAAAGATTGGGAACAAAATCTGAGAGAAGTAGCTGAGCTAAACTTGCATCTGAAATTGCCCAAATCTGAACTGCATGGAAGGTGGCTGTCGAGACTTGAATTTGGAGAAGCTGAAAATCATTTGACAGCATAAAAATTTCTGAAAATGAAGCAAGATTGGGAATTAAAGATGAGAGTGCAAAGCTGAAAAAGAAACAAGTCCAATTGGAATGTTTCCTTGCAAGTAGATTGTATCAACTTGGGGCTGGATTTAATTTTTCAAGGGCTGTAAAGCAAGAAATCTGAACTGTATTCTATTAGAATCTGCCGAGTACTACATCTGAGAGCTTCTGAAATGAAGGAACTGAAAAGGGAGTAAGTTACAAGTTTGCTAGAAGCGGGAAGAATGAAAAGCTGAATTTAGATGCAAGGTTGAAAATCTGGGAAAATGGCAGCTGTTTGTGCCAATTGTTTAGGCTATATTTGTTGAACTCAGCCACTGCTGATCAGAAGGAAATGGAGGTTAAGAGTTCAAATCCAAAAAAAAGAAGGTTGTGCCAAAGTCTAAATGGCACGCAACCTTCAAAGTGATGCAAATTCTGTGCCAAGGCTTTAAAATGGAATGAAATACCACTTGACAATGTCTAGATGTCAACTGATATGAGGGAATTATAATGTTTCAGCTGTACAATCTGAAAACAAGCTGGAAATTCAATCTATTGACCTAGAAATGGAATGATTTGCAGCTGTATTACTGTGAACCACATGCAGAAATTCATTGCCAAATGAATTCGGTTGAAGTTTGAGCAAGAAATCTGAACTGCATTCTGTTTGTAGCTGCTGAGTTCCATCTGTTGAATCAGGATATTAATGTAGAATGTATCTAAAGTTGAAGGTGCACATTCAATTTCGGATACAAGAAGAATCAATGGATGTTAGAAATAATCTGAATTGAAGCAAAGGGGGAGCTGTTGTCTGCCGAGACTTGAATTTAAAGTTGCTGAATTCTGAAGCAGGAAATACTGAGTTGACTGCAAGGAGAGCTGCTGTGGGCAGTTAACAAATTTAAGAAAGAATTCTGAGATTGAGCTGAACCCAATCTGAGCTGGAAATCCAATTCACTGATCAGAAGTTGAGTGAAATCTGAGTGAAGTCTGAATTAAGGAAGAATTGCAGCCTGTAAATTCTGAAATCAATGAATCTTGGATGCTAACTGTTGTAGAGCAATAGAAGAGTGGCAAGTTCTGAAAGTAGCTGCGAGAAGTGGAATTTGAAACATGAAAACAGAATAAAATTTGCAGCTAAAGACAAGAAAAAAAAATGGAAACTAAAAACAGCAACTAGTTACTCCTTTGAAGCTCACAGCAATTTGGAGTGAAGCTACTCTGATGAGAATTCGAATGCTGTGGAGCTGAGATTGAAATACAGAAATCTGTACCAAAACAGAAGGGAAAAGAAAATTAAGGAAGTGTGCAAATTTATAAAGGAGTTGTATCAAAATCAGTGGCAAGAGTAGTTAAGTGAGGGTTGTAAGTGGAGCATTTATGTAAATTGATGCTTTAAGTTCTCTGATGCAACACTGATTCAAGATGCTCCATGAGAAGAATACAAAGCAGAAAAGGAAAAACAAAAAGGGAAGAAAAACAGTCGGAGAAAAAGAGAAGAGAAAGAAACACAAATGGCACACAAGGTAGACAAGTGGCACAAAGGGTCTAGTGAGGGATTTTTATTGAATTTTTGAAGTGTAAGGCAAGAGTTTACTCCAGGACACTTTTGAATTCACTAGGGGACTGATAAGAGAGCAAAGTTCATTGGAAACATTCCCAAGCACTCAAGTCTTCCACTTTACTAATTCTTCCATTTCCTTAGCTTTTAATTCACTCCTTACCATTTTCTATGTCTTTCTTGGTTTTTATAGATGTTGATCCTATCATGATAAATGGTAGAGAGTAGATAATAAGCAAGCCTATGGTAGTGCAAGAAGCATATGTGTTTGAGTGAGCTCGACTTCCATCATCAACTTAGAACTTAGGAGAGAGTCACCAATATTTTCCTTGAAAGGCTAGTGATTTAGATTCATCTCAATGACTCATGATGGATGAAAAGGCTAAGTTGTTGATTTAAGGACAAGACAGTAATCCATAGAGCTTAGATTTATGAGAATTGGCAACCCTAGGTAATTTCTTTTCAATTGCTTCTAATTGTGCTTAAGGAAATCTAGGGGATACATATTTACTGTTTTCGCGAGACGCTCAAGGCTAAGTTGGGGGAGTTGATAGATTCCATTTTATTGATCATTTGAGTTGCTTAAATCCCTGTTTGACCTATGTTTTTATTGCTAAAATTGTGAAATTGCCCTAGGTTTTAGAACTTATTCATATTTTGGACTTAATTGCAAAATTACATATATTTGAGTTAATTGACCACTAAATTCTTGATTTATTTTTTGTAGGCATAAAAGTTCAAGGACCTAGGGCATATTGGGTCAAACTCGAGTCGGAAGTGACCCGGATCAGATTATCAAGATTACGATTAAATCTGGGCCGTTCGATTCAAAAGCGGCTAGATCTGAGCCATCCGGGATGAACTGAAGCAATCCGAGCTAGGTCTAGGGTTGATTAAGCACCCTGATCAAGATCTGAAGATTTCATCCCAATCAGAGCAAGATCAACCGTTGGATCAAGCTTGGAGGGCTATAGATCATCCATTCAAAGATTAGCTTGATCTGGACCATCCGTTGAAAATCTGGAGGATCCGAGCTACCACGAGGCAGATCCTGACCCCAGATCATCATCATCAAAGTTTGGCTTAAATCAGACCAAGATCAGCCGTTGGATTGAAGCAAATCGATCTGAGCCGTCCATTGGTTAATACTTAAGGAAATTTTCCACAGCCGAAACCTTTGTCACGTCTTTGCTGCTTCCGCTGTTCTTCCTTAGTTCTTGATGTTCTTAGCCATTTCTTCATCCAAGAAGGCGTGACCACCTTGTTTCCAACCGAGATTCATCATCTGAATCTTTAGAAGACAGCATCAATCGAGATTTCAGCTCAGATTTGATCCGGACAGAGCTTGTTGAGGGTTTCGCAATCTCTGTGGTCCGAGCACTGAGATCTTCGCCACAATCCATTTCCGACGATCTGAGGCACTTGTAGGGGTTCTCAGGTGACCTCAGATTGTTCCCAAATCACCATCGCAGCTCCACAAACGAAGATCGAAGCAATTGGATTGGAATTCTCCCAGCTGAAGCAGTTTGAGCAGAATCGATGGATTGAAGCTGTTTTCCACTGATTTGCTGAGCCTAGGGGTTCGAAGCCAGCTCTTGATTGACAACCAAGAAGATTGTGAGCTCTGGAAGGAATCAAGGAGTAGATTAATTAGTTTTCAATTCAGTTTTTGTAGACATTTCATTTCTGCCGAACTCTGTTTCTGCAATTTCAAGTTTTCAGCTGTCTTAGTTGTAAGATCTGAATTGTTTAGTTTAATTAGGAGTTTACTCTTCGAATTCAGTAAGTTAGGAACTTGTTTAGTGATAGATTAAGTTAAATTCCAATTTGTTTTAGCTTAAATTGTTGCGTGCCAATTCCTAGCTAGCGTGCCAAGTTATTTCTGTTTTGTTTTCTTCCTTTTGGTTTCTGAATTTGTCTCAGATTTCTGAGTTCCTTAGCAGTTAATTCCTGCTCTAGTGTTAGATAGATTGTGTGTTTGGTTAGATTAGCATTTGCTTTAAGTTCTGTGCATCGATTTCTAGTTTGCTGCCACTTTCACTTCCTGCGTGCCAATTGATTTCTGCAAAAACCATTCAGTTTCAGAAATTTCCTGTTTGTCTCATTTTTAGTGAGCTAACTTAGTTGGTTTAAGTGTGTCTAGACTTTAGTTTCATTCCTGCATTCAGTTTAGCTTTGATAACTCGAAAATTCAGTTGGCTCTCCACTTAGATCATTGTGCATCAAGTCTGCCCTGTTTTCCATTTTGCAAGTTGTGTCTGAAATCTCCAATTCTGATCACGCAATTAGAAAATCTGAGTTGCTGTTTTCCAGTCAACTGTTTCTGAGTTTTAATTAGATTTGTTTGTTTCAGTAGTAATCGCTTTATATCAGTTCCTAGTGCAAAAATTAGCATAATATTCAGCATCTTTTCTAATCCCTTAGCTTGTTTTGTTTCGTGCCAAATTCTAAATGAATCCTTGCACTTGGTATCAAGAGAAACTTCGGATTTGATTGGTACCAAGTTAATTACAACTTGTAGTATGTTTTGTAGCTTGAAATTATTTAGCATTGTAGTTAGCCAATTTTGAACAGTCCATACCCCTTTGTTGTGTCAAAGACTTGTAGCTAGTTAATGTTTGTTGCTTGTGAGAATTTTGAATTTCTTTTGCTTTAACTCGTCTTAGCTTGTTCATTTCCGAAACTTGCCATCACTACCTCTAAATCTCAGTTAGTGTTTGTTTGCAATTGAATTTAGATTTGCTTTCCAATTCGGTCAAGTACTTTGTGAATTTAGGGTACCATTAGTTGAATTCTAAGTGCCATTTCTTTGTTTGGCTCCCTTATTCACTTTTCTTTATTTTTCATTTCATTTTTATTTTCAATTAAAAACTAAATTTCATTACTTATTTGAAACCCAAAAACGACACATAACTACAAGTTTGAATCAAGCACGACAACTATCCCCGAGAAAAATACGACCTGTGGCCCCTTTGCTACATTCTCATACATTTTGCGTGTAAAAGGGTTTTCAGTTATTCATTCACATCTAAATTTGAGGCCCACATTCGTGACACATAGTTTGGGCTTGTCACTCCTCATCTGAGCTGGAGGGCTCAGGATGCTGCCTCCAGATGAACTCTCCCTGCCTGCACTCAACACCTGCCAAGGATAACTGGCGTGTGCCAATCTGATCATAATCCTTGGACAGGTGACGGACTTGACCACTAGATGTACGTATACCTCGGGACTCAAAGAACTCGGTCAGGATGTGGCAGAAAGGCATGTAGATTTTCCCATTCACACTATGGGAAAAATGACAGATAGATGTGAAAACAAGCAGGGAAATATTAATGTCAAGCCTCCTCTCCAAGGCATACATCATCACCAAATGTGGCAGCCTAATCCTAGCCCGCCCCTTGGTGACAATGGGCAAGATGCATTCTATGACAATTTTTTACAAAACATGACTAAAAGGATTCATATGCTTGGCATCAAAGATACGCTCTGTATCATGTCGATGTCATCTATGTTAGGATCGATGGCTCGACTAGAGGGCGGTGAATAGCTCTTTTCAATTTTTCTCTACAATAGGGTTTGCACAATACAAAATATAATGGAAAACAAGAGATTCAATGCTAACAAGAGTATTTTACTTGGTATCCACCCCGAAAGGTGACTAATCCAAGGATCCACACGAGTTCACCACCTCCACTATGAAAAGTTTCCTTCAAGGTGGAGAAAACCTTTACAAGGTTGCCTTCTTCCTCTTTACAAGATCAAGATGAAAGCTAGAGGAAGAGTAGATCAATTGAGGCACTAGCAGCACTTTGGTACAGTAGAGAACCGTACCCAACTCGAGCCAAGAAGTCCCCTTTAAATAAGAGAACAAGACAACTTGGCAAGCTATCCATCCCCGCACGAGTGGACTGTCCTGGGGCAGTCGACTGGCCTAGCTTTAAATGCCAGCCAACGGCTAGTTTTTTGGGGTTGACCAGTCGACTGCTCCTGGAGCAGTTGACTGGTCCGGAGTGAAAATCATTTTGTGAGTTTTGGCAGTCGACTTCCTTCTGGCCAGTCGACTGCCCACCCTCTACATTCACTCATTCTCACTCCGAACACTCTCCTTCACATGCGCCTTCAGGTATACTCCCTTGGCTTGCCCCTTGAAGTCTTCTTCCTCCGGCTATCGTCCCTCGGATGCGCACACAATCCTTCCCTTGGCTTGCCTCCATACCACCCTTCACGTGTGCCCTTGAAGTCCACTTCCCGGCTTGCCCTTAGAGTCCTCCTCCCTCGGCTCTCGTCCCTCGGATATGTTCTCCATGTGTGATTCTCCAAGTCTTGCAAACTCAATCACACATATCAAATACAACACAACACCCTAACCTTAAATTTATTGACACACACATCAAAACCATGATCTTCCCGATCATTCTTGGGCTGATTGCTTCAACAATCTCCCCCTTTTTGATGTGTGGCAACATGTTTAAGTTAGGGAGAAAAATAATAACCAACAACAGTAAGTAACAATAGTAATTGAAAAACAAGACATAGTAAAACCAAAAGGACCCAAGAGGACCTCCCCCTTAACCCATGTCTTCTCCCATTTTCAATTCTTCATCATAATCCAAGATTAGGTTAAAAATCTAACTTAAACCACCCATTCTCCCCCTTTGATACCATAAAAAATGATTGCCTACAGCAATACTAACTCATGGCATCAAATGAGAGAAGTTTGAATTTTTGAAAAAAATTCAGAACCTAAAATCAGCCGTGCCAGTCGACTGCCCAAATGGGCAGTCGACTGATACTCTGTCAATCAGAATTCTTAGGTTCTGAGCCGAAATTCAGAAACCTCCAAATAATTCCAAAAATTATAAAAATTTGCAAGCATGTTTGATATAATATACTCTATCAAGGAAAAATATCAGTTCATGAAAAATTTAAAACATGCTTGACTTTTGACCAAAGTTCAAATTTCTTGAAAACCCCTAACTTTGTATCAAGTTTTCAATCTAATTATGAACTCATACATGTTCCAAGCTTATGACAAAACATATAAAACATAAAATGGTTTTCAAATGTTTAAAATTTCCAACCATGATCTTTGAGCAAAATGTCCATTAATTAAATACTTACTTTCCCCATGGTTGGTCTATTTTTCATAATTTGATACTCCTAATGACCCAACACTATGCCACAAGCACAAGTGAATCATTTGTATCATCCTAACATCTCATATGTATGAATACAATCATAAACCAAATTAATATGAGATGTTTTCAAGGTAAGCCTTATTTTGCCCAATTCATCATGAATTTTTACTATGGGCTACTAACTCCCCCTCAATGCCTCAAGTCAATCAAATTCCAATAATTTGAAATTCTAATACCATGGTTGACTTATCTCAAATCCTCTAACCCTTGAGGATTGACTTTGGTACCCAATAGTAATGTTTCCTAATTGGGTTAACCAAGTACTCCTTGGGGATCCATTTCTTACTTAGGGTCTTGGTCTTTGCTTGTCCTCTAGCAATTAGACTTCCCATTACTTAGGTTTTCCCATTGCTAGACTTCCCAAAACCTAATCCTTCCTTTTTAAAGCTTGCTCTTTGGCTCCCAATAATCATATCTAATGTCTTTGAGCCAACTTCAAACTTCCTAAGTGCTTCGGTAAGACTATCTACCTTTTCCCTTAAATCCTTATTTTCTTCTTCTAAACATGTGTCATTTGAGATAGAAGAAGAAGCATGCTCATTGTCCTTAATTTCCATGGATGCTAATTTCTCCTTTAACATGCAATTCTCCTTCTTTAAGCACTTAATTTTCTTTTTAGCATCAACCAAATCATCACTAGTACTAGAAATTATTTTTACAAGAATAGAAGTGGGTAAGTTGTGTACCTCACTTATCGAGAAGTTCGATTCTGAGGTGGAGCCTCCCCCTTCACTTGAGCTCCCTTCATCTTCACTTGAGCTTTTCTCCTCTTCAAATTCGGATGTCGTGGAGGCAATGTCATCGATTCCCATTAGTGCAAAATGGGATACAAAATGCTCCTCCTCTTCCGATGAAGATGGATCATCCCATGTAGCCTTCAAATTTTGCACCTTCTTCTCCTTCTCTTTTGATTTCTTCTTTCCTTCTTTCTTCTTTCCTTCCTTCTTTTTCAAGAGAGGACACTCATCTCTCATGTGTCCTTCTCCTTGGCAATTGTAGCAAATAATCTTTCTTGATTTATTTTGCTCCTTGATTCTTTTCAACCATGAGACATGTTAGTAGAAAATTATTTAAATGCTTTTCTTACCATGTAGGCTTCCGCATCACTACCCATGGAAGCACTAGATTCCTCCGAATCGGATGATGAGACCTTCTTCTTCTTGCCTTTTCCCTTGTTTGCCACAAGGGCTATGCTCTTTGGCTTGTAGTATGACTCTTTGATTGTTCCTCCAACTCGAGTCTCATGAAGCTCCATGGTTGAGAAAAATTCTTCTAGAGATGTTTTCTCTAGATCCTTGGAATGTAGTATGAGTCCACCATTGAGCTCCAAGTTGATGTTCTTAGGAAGGCATTGATGGCTTTCATTAAAATGTCTCGGTTGGGTAATTGTTCCCCTACACTTGTTAGCCCATTAAAAATGTCCTTAAATCTAGCATGTAAACTTGTTACCTTTTCCCCTTTATCAAGCTTGATATTATTGAGTTGGGAATGAAGAAGATCTCTTTTTGCCATTTTCGCCTCCGAGTGCCTTCATGAAGTTCCCACAAACTTTTCTTGATCCCTAGGCACCTCAAACCCGTTTTCCATGTTAGCATAATATCAAAGTTGGTATTGAAAAATACCTCCATTCTCTTCTTCCACCATGAAAATTCTCCCTCAAATTTTGGCGGTTGAATGTGCGAGCCGGTCATTTCAATGATTGCTCTTCTCGGCGGTTTGTCCGTTGAAGGCGTCCTTGTGCACTGATACCACTTGTTAGGATCGATGGCTCAGCTAGAGGGGGGGTGAATAGCTCTTTTCAGTTTTTCTCTACAATAGGGTTAGCACAATACAAAATATAATGGAAAACAAGAGATTCAATACTAACAAGAGTATTTTACTTGGTATCCACCCCGAAAGGTGACTAATCCAAGGATCCGCACGAGTTCACCAACTCCACTATGAAAAGTCTCCTTCAAGGTGGAGAAAACCTTTACTAGGTTGCCTTCTTCCTCTTTACAAGATCAAGATGAAAGCTAGAGGAAGAGTAGATCAATTGAGGCACTAGCAGCACATTGGTACAGTAGAGAATAGTACCCAACTCGTGCCAAGAAGTCCCCTTTAAATAAAAGAACAAGACAACTTGGCAAGATGTCCAGCCCTGCACCGGTCGACTACCCCTGGGGCAGTCGACTTGCCTAGCTTTAAATGCCAGCCAACGGCTAGTTTTTTGGGGTTGACCAGTCGACTGCTCCTGGAGCAGTTGACTGGTCCAGAGTGAAAATCATTCTGTGAGTTTTGGCAGTCGACTGCCTTCTGGCCAGTCGACTGCCCACCCTCTACATTCACTCATTCTACCCTGAACACTCTCCTTCACGTGCACCTTCAGGTATACTCCCTTGGTTTGCCCCTTGAAGTCTTCTTCCTAATCTCCAAGTCTTGCAAACTCAATCACACATATCAAATACAGCACAATACCCTAACCTTAAACATATTGACACACACATCAAAACCATGATCTTCCCGATCATTCTTGGGCCGATTGCCTCAACATTCTAAAGTAATGCATATGGATCTGGTCAATAATGATGTAATGGAGAGAGAGGGGCTTAACAACGGTAGGGAAATAAGTGAATGCATGATGAGATGCCCTACATCCCAAAAATTCACCTAAAATAATGGATGAGAAGGGGATGCGAACTCCTACTACCATGGACTCATATAGACCACTATCAGAATTAATGCACGTTAGATTTGCGTAAAATTCTTTACACAAATCTAAGTTAATATCATGCTGACAGTAGACTAACTGGTCTAACCTAAAATATGTGATCATCTCCGCAATTTATGGAGATTTCTCTTGGAAATATGACTTGTTTAGGTATCTACTGTAGGACCGGTGCCGTCGATAGAGGGGGGTGAATATCGATCGTGAAAGCCTTTCGGAAATCTTCATAAAGCTTTCGTTCTATACTTAGAATATTAGTAGCGCAGCAGAAAAATAAAAACAGAAAAATAAATGCAAAACAGAAGGACACGCGGAATTTATTTACTTGGTTCCCGACCCCCCTGGGTCAGTACGTCCAAGGCCTATGTACTCGGCGTGAGTCCACTATTGGTCTCCTTTCCGGAATTTCCGGAGGCGGAGAAAACCCGTCTTACAGTTTGATTTACAAGCAAAAGGATAATTAAAATTAATTGCAGAATGTAAATCAAACCAAAACAACTTATGTCGAAGCGTCAGCTGATCTGGACCTCCGAAGTGCCGCGCACTTCCTCCTGGAGCCTCCCGGTCGTAGAGCCTCATCTTTAGCACGTTGTCATCGGTCGGAATGATCAGAATGGCTCTGGAATGTTGTGTCAGAAGCTGAGGGGTCGAGGCCCCTTATAAAGGCCTCCTGGGGGCGCCCCGGACGCTAGGGGCACCCCGGTTGACTCGGTCAACTCTTATCCTCGCGCCTACTTCGTTGCAGGTGATAAGACCTTTGACCAAGGTGCCCCGGACATCCTGGGCGCCCTCCTGAGCGCTTATCCTTTGCTTCTGGCTTCGAAATTGTGAAACAGTATTTTAGTACTGCCTGGGGGCGCCCCCAGCACTGGGGGCGCCCTGGTGCATGGGGGCGCCCCCAACACTGGGGGCGCCCTGGTTAGGGCTTCCAACACACTTGCTTTGTCTTTGGTTCTTGGTATCTGCAATATCCACAAACATAAAGCATAGATACATATAATATTAATCTTACGGACTTGGTTCGGACTTCGGATTTGCACGAAACCCTAGGTCGAACCGGCACGAGTTCCTATCCCCGAGAACTCGCCCTTCACCTACTCCTTTCAGGAGACGGTTGCCACCCAGTCCTTCGGATGGACTTTTGCTTAGCCTCCGATTACTCCAGATCTCGAGACGCCCGAACCCCGACCCGTCTCTACTCCTGTCCTTAGTCATCGCTCAGCTAAGTTGCTCAGTCCCTTGGATCAAGACTTCATTACCTAGCTGTCCTTCGCCAGGTGCCTAGCAGTCCTTCGCCAGGTCTTCATTCCCTAGCAGCCCTTCGCCAGGTGCCTAGCAGCCCTTCGCTAGGTCTTTGTTACCAAGCGGTCCTTCGCCTGGTGCCTAGCAATCCTTCGCTAGGTCTTCAATGCCTAGCAGCCCTTCGCTAGGTGCCTAGCAGCCCTTCGCTAGGTCTTCTATGCCTAGTAGTCCTTCACTAGGTGCCTGGCAGCCCTTCGCTAGGTCTTAGGGTTATAATACCTAGCAGCCCTTCGCTAGGTGCCTAGCATCCCTTCGCTAGGACTTGGGGTTTTGATACCTAGCAGCCCTTCGCTAGGTGCCCAGCAGCCCTTCGCTGGGACTTAGGGTTTCAATGCCTAGCTTAACTAGGACTTTTCTTCAGCTTAGTTTACTTCACTTTTGCTCCCCTTTGTCTGTTCAATATATCACTGACTTAAGTGAATTGTCAAACATTAAAACACTTAAAGAGGAACATCATTGATGCAACTTGCACCAACAATCTCCCCCTTTTTGATGTTTGACAATAACTTAAGTTAGATAGGTTTAAAGGGGCTAACTTGCTGTCCTTGGGGTAAAAATGAGAAAAAAATGATATAGGTTTTGAAACTACATTTTTGATTTTCGGGGAAAAAAATTTTCTAACTTAAGCACACATCTTTTTCTAACTTAAGCACACATCTCTCCCTCTTTGTCATACATCAAAAATAAAATACTTGCACCAACATTAACAACCTTTGGTTCTTTTTGAAAATACTTAGTGCAAAATTTTTTGAAAGCATTGTATTTTGAATAATATATTAAAATTTTCAAGGTCAAGTAAATATTAATAGAATTTTTAAAAAAATGATAGTACTTTTGAAAGAATATTTGGCTTTGAAAGACATAAGTACTTTTGAAAACATAATATTTGACTTCACTTGGTTAATTTTCCAGTCTAACACTATCCTGGGAACCCTTGTTGACTACAAGGACATTTTCCTAAGTGTCCTGGAAATTTTCCAACCCAAGTAAATATTATAAAAAAAATTTCATAAGTCACGGAATAATAGAATGTAAGTTAATTTTGAAAAATGTAAAGATTTTAATGTAATAATACTTGATTTGGTTTATCTTCCAGTCTGACACAATCATAGGAAACCTTGTTGACTACAAGGACATTTTCCTAAGTGTCTTGGAAGATTTTTCAAACTCAAGATATTATTTCAAATTGATCAAAATCAGATAATAGAAAAAAAATTTTAATTGATAGTATTTTAACATAATACTTATGTTTTCAACAGGATTTGAAAGATACCGCGCATGAAAACATTTGAAATATTCAATAATTCTTTTAATTTGACCTCCCCCTAAACTTAACTCAGTTCTTGGAAGCTTGTTGACCACAAGTACTCTTCCTCTGAGTCTTAAGATTTGATTCAGATCAAAAGAATAATCTAATAATTTTTAAAATAAATAATTTAATACTTGTCAGAATATTGACTCAGACTCCCCCTAAACTGACACGTCCTAGGAGTCCTTTTAGATCATGAAGTGGACCTTCCTCTGTGTCTTTAGGGTTTATCAAAATCAAATAAGACAGATAAATTTTACAACCTAAACCTTTTTCGAAAAACACAAGTGATAACGATTTAAAGATCAGTTTTCGAAAAGTATTTTCAAATAATAGTCATTTCTACAGTGTAGTTTTTGAAAAATAAAAAAAATCACTCCCCCTGTATCCGATACCGTTTGACTCTATCTAAGTGCCTTAAGGAACTTTAGTGTTGTCCTAAGAGGCTTATGTCTAATTGCGTGAGTCAAACAATTTTTGAAAAGATATAATTTTTTAAAAGCGTATAATATGTATAATCAAACAGACAAGCATGAATTCCATAAAAACATTATTATGTTGAAGCACTATTTTGAAAATATATTTTTATGAAAATATTCTAATAATTTTGAAAAATAATTTTGAAAAATATTTTTCAATTCATTAGTCCTTAACATCTCACCCATTTTAGATGTATCAATACAACAAGCATAGTTGCCTTATAGGTGTATTGTGAGATGCTTGAATCATTTTTCTTAATTTATTTTTAATTCTAAGATTTAATTGAAGCTTGTGTTAGATTTGAATTTGACACGAAGTAACCTGAATTTGAATTTCAAAAATTGGCTTCCAGGTCTTGGCGAGGCACTAGGCCTTCTTTGGTCGTAGCCTTATTGGATCATCAACTCTTTCCTTGACAAAGCCTTTTAATGAAATTTCATTTTCAAAATTACTTTTTGAAAAATTCTGGTCTAACTAGTTTGAGTCTTGGATCGGTAGCTTCGGCTAGTTCCGCCAAGATGGCTTCCCTAACGTACTATCATCTCACCTCCACCCAATACTAGGTTGATCAAGTTTCAATTATTCTTTTTCCTATAGCCGTTCTAAATTATGCATAAAATTTAAATATGAATGACATGTCATATATTTAATAAAATAGCAAATGCATGTCATGGCAGTTATGCATGAGTCAAACAAGTCAAATAATTTTATTTAAGTTTTTAAAATGTATCAAATTCTCGATTTGATACATGTCGAGTGAACCCGCGAATATGTCAACCCACTTTGACATATTTAATGTTATTAATTTTAATTGTTACACTTTGGGTAAAATTTTATTTTAGTTTGAGTTTTAAGTTATTTAAGATTTTAGTTGGATTCAGGTTAATTACGAATTAATTGAGGTTGAATTAATTAGAAATTAATTGATTAGGATTAAAGTTAATTTAATTAAAGTTTTAATTTGAATTCAACTTAATTTTACTTTGAATTTAATTTGAATTAAATTGATTTAATTAAGATTAAATTTAGGTTTAATTTGAATTTAATTGAATTATTTGAATTTAATTGAATTATTTGAATTAATTTGAATTTAATTGAATTATTTGAATTTAATTGAATTTAATTGAATTTAATTGAATTATTTGAATTAATTTGAATTTAATTGAATTTAATTGAATTATTTGAATTAATTTGAATTTAATTGAATTATTTGAATTAATTTGAATTAATTTGAATTTAATTGAATTATTTGAATTAATTTGAATTTGATTAAGATTTAATTTGAATTTAATTAAGATTTAATTTGAATTTAATTAAAATTTAATTTGAATTTAATTTAAGATTTAATTTGAATTTAATTTAAGATTTTAAGATTTAATTTGAATTTAATTTAAGATTTAATTTGAATTTAATTAAGATTTAATTTGAATTTAATTAAGATTTAATTTGAATTTAATTAAGATTTAATTTGAATTTAATTAAGATTTAATTTGAATTTAATAATGATTTAATTTGAATTTAATTAAGATTTAATTTGAATTTAATTAAGATTTAATTTTAATTTAATTAAGATTTAATTTTAATTTAATAAGATTTAATTTGAATTTAATTAAGATTTAACTTTGAATAAGGTTATAATGATTAATTAATAATTGTGGGTTTAAATTCATCATTTTCATTATTTTGAAAATTTCTTCTTCATCTTTATCTTTCTTTTCAAGTTTTTCTAATAATTTTGATTTATTTGAATTTTTGTAATTTTTATTAATTATGGCCTTTATGTTAGATAGTTCTCTATCCTCCTCAAGATTAGGTCTTTCAATATCGTTACAGTAGGTGGAGTAATTTGGGCAACTAATTAAGGTTTTGTAATAATCTTCAATATTATCTATAATTAAATTATTATCTAGAAGAAAATTATCTTCATTATCCTCAAGAATATTTTCAACAAAATCTTCTTTATCCTCAAGATTTTCAATAATTTAGGGTTATCTTTAGAATTATCTTTAAGGTTTTCAAATTTGAATTCCGAATTATCCTTAGGATTTTCAAATTTGAATTCGGAATTATCCTTAAGATTTTCAAATTTGAATTCTGAATTATCCTTAGGATTAATTTTGTCTGAATTAAAATTATCAGAACTAATTTTTTCAGATAAATTATCAGAATTAATTTTATCTTATAAATTATCAGAATTAATTTTATCAGATAAATTATCAGAATTAATTTTATCAGATAAATTATCAGAATTAATTTTATCAGATAAATTATCAGAATTAATTTTATCAGATAAATTATCAGAATTAATTTTATCAGATAAATTATCAAAATTGATTTTATCAGATAAATTATCAGAATTAATTTTATTAATTTCTGAATTGATATTCTGAATTAAACAATTAATTTCAGATATTTTAGTCACATTCACGTTTTGTAATTTAACATGCAAAGAGTTAATTTTACTATGTAGTAATTCTACTTTATCAGAAAAATTAACTATTTTATCACATGGCAGTGCAGGAACTTGTAAAATTTTTGGAACATAAATTTTTTGTACCTTTGCCGGACATTTGTTTTTGTAGTGTCCGAATTTTTCGCACTTGAAGCATCTGATATGGCTTTTATCTCTCCGGACTCCTGGTGCTGATGCCTCCTTTGCCGCCGGTGACGAACGATTCTTATGAGTAGGGCACTGATTTTTATAGTGCCCTCTCTCCCTGCATGTAAAACAAATAATATGCAATTTAAAATTTGACATAATAAAAATTGTACCTGATTCACCACTGGGATCCCCCTCAACTCCTGGCGTCGTTGCTCTGTCGGCGGTTAGTCCGGTGAAGAGCGGCTCGGCTCTGATACCAATTGTAGGACCGGTGCCGTCGATAGAGGGGGGGGTGAATATCGATCGTGAAAGCCTTTCGGAAATCTTCGTAAAGCTTTCGTTCTATACTTAGAATATTAGTAGCGCAGCGGAAAAATAAAAACAGAAAAATAAATGCAAAACAGAAGGACACGCGGGATTTATTTACTTGGTTCCCGACCCCCCTGGGTCAGTACGTCCAAGGCCTATGTACTCGGCGTGAGTCCACTATTGGTCTCCTTTCCGGAATTTCCGGAGGCGGAGAAAACCCGTCTTACAGTTTGATTTACAAGCAAAAGGATAATTAAAATTAATTGCAGAATGTAAATCAAACCAAAACAACTTATGTCGAAGCGTCAGCCGATCTGGACCTCCGATGTGCCGCGCACTTCCTCCTGGAGCCTCCCGGTCGTAGAGCCTCGTCTTTAGCGCGTTGTCGTAGGTCGGAATGATCAGAATGGCTCTGGAATGTTGTGTCAGAAGCTGAGGGGTCGAGGCCCCTTATAAAGGCCTCCTGGGGGCGCCCCGGACGCTGGGGGCGCCCCGGTTGACTCGGTCAACTCTTATCCTCGCGCCTACTTTGTTGCAGGTGATAAGACCTTTGACCAAGGCACCCCGGACATCCAGGGCACCCTCCTGAGCGCTTATCCTTTGCTTCTGTCTTCGAAATTGCGAAACAGTATTTTAGTACTGCCTGGGGGCGCCCCCAGCACTGGGGGCGCCCTGGTGCATGGGGGCGCCCCCAACACTGGGGGTGCCCTGGTTAGGGCTTCCAACACACTTGCTTTGCCTTTGGTTCTTGGTACCTGCAATATCCACAAACATAAAGCATAGATACATATAATATTAATCTTACGGACTTGGTTCGGACTTCGGATTTGCATGAAACCCTAGGTCGAACCGGCACGAGTTCCTATCCCCGAGAACTCGCCCTTCACCTACTCCTTTCAGGAGACGGTTGCCACCCAGTCCTTCGGATGGACTTTTGCTTAGCCTCCGATTACTCCGGATCTCGAGACGCCCGAACCCCGACCCGTCTCTACTCCTGTCCTTAGTCATCGCTCAGCTAAGTTGCTCAGTCCCTTGGATCAAGACTTCATTACCTAGCTGTCCTTCGCCAGGTGCCTAGCAGTCCTTCGCCAGGTCTTCATTCCCTAGCAGCCCTTCGCCAGGTGCCTAGCAGCCCTTCGCTAGGTCTTTGTTACCAAGCGGTCCTTCGCCTGGTGCCTAGCAATCCTTCGCTAGGTCTTCTATGCCTAGCAGCCCTTCGCTAGGTGCCTAGCAGCCCTTCGCTAGGTCTTCTATGCCTAGTAGTCCTTCACTAGGTGCCTAGCAGCCCTTCGCTAGGTCTTAGGGTTACGATACCTAGCAGCCCTTCGCTAGGTGCCTAGCATCCCTTCGCTAGGACTTGGGGTTTTGATACCTAGCAGCCCTTCGCTAGGTGCCCAGCAGCCCTTCGCTGGGACTTAGGGTTTCAATGCCTAGCTTAACTAGGACTTTTCTTCAGCTTAATTTACTTCACTTTTGCTCCCCTTTGTCTGTTCAATATATCACTGACTTAAGTGAATTGTCAAACATTAAAACACTTAAAGAGGAACATCATTGATGCAACTTGCACCAACATCTACAATGCATTATCACAAACTCATTTTCATTGAATCTTTTTCGACACTCCACAGACCGAAACCTAGACTCCCCCGAGCTTACCCGACCCTGTTGGGATGATCCCTTACCTTTCTGTCTCTTAGAAGCTAACCTAGACCGTGATGTACACATGCAAGTATCCCAAATCACCCCACAAAGAAAGAAAACAAAGAAAATCATGCAAAAATAAACACAGTAGTCCCAAATCATGATTTACTTGGGAAAAATTAAACTATCCACGGTCTTACCTTTTTCCCAAACGTTGCATGATGACAATGAGCAGAGAATCAGCTTGAAAGAGGAGTTTCACAAACCCTAGGTTGTAGATCGGAGGTAGGAGAAGGCTTGGGAAGAGTTTCTAAGGCTTGGGAGGACCTTGGACCAGGAGAGGAGGTTGGGGAGAGGAGGTATTCGCAGGGGGTGGCACTCAAAACCCTAGGTTTTGGCCACCCCCATGCGGCCTGAGCCTTTTAAAACCCCGCGGACCAGTCGACTTCCCTTGGGGCAGTCAACTGGTGAAACTTATAGAACGTTTCTCACGCTAGACCAGTCGACTGCCCATGGGGCAGTCGACTGGTAAAACATACAGAATGTTCCCCAGTCCTGGACCAGTCGACTGCCCCGTGGGCAATCGACTGATACTTTAAATTCAGTCTTCAGTCCCAAATTCAGAAACGTCTAATTAATTCCACAAATCTCCAAAAAATCTAAAATTTCGTGGAGAGATTTGTGGATCCTATGTCTACTTGGAAAAAATATGTTTTCAAATAAATCTACTCCGGATCCCACGATTGATACAAAATTCAAAACTCTCCAAATTGTGTTATTGAAACATATCCAAAAGTTCTAGTTTTGACCTCCTTTTGATGTATCCTCTTATACCCAATCATAATACATTCATAGCACTTAGTTATATGGCATTTACACTTTAAAAACTAATTTTCTCCCAATATAATTCTATTTGCCTCTTTTTCTCCATAAACATTCTTTTAGTGTACCAATTTCCTAGGATTAAGGCTAACCTTAGTCTTTTAAACCCTTTTGCACACTTCATAGCCCATCTAATCTCCTAGAAGAAATCCTCCTGAGATTCATTGGTCATGGATCCTATTTTTGCTCCTAGGGCTCTCCCTTGAGCTCCTATCTCTAGTTACCTCTCTAGGTAACTTACTTATAATTGCAAGGTCACACCAGTGTTCCTCCGGTACTTCTTGACCTTCAACCATAACTCTCTTAACTCTATACACCTGTTTCTTGGTCAAATCCCTTTTTTTCTTTTGAAATGGCTTTTCCTTTCCATTTTGACCTTATCTTTACCATAATCATAGGGCATTCTCGAGTACCCCTTTTTCTTATCATTTGACTCCCTAGAATCGTATCCTAGTCCCGGCCTACCATTTCTAGGGTATTGATCATTTGGTATCATCCTTACTCCCTTAGATCCCCTAATGAGCTTATCTAGGTTCTTTTCTAATTTATCAAGTTTGGCTCTTAAAAATTGATTTTCCTTTTCTAAATTCCTAACCTTAGTATCACTATTCCTATGTTGATCATTTCTAGATCTACCCATCTTTCTAGGCATGTGTCTCCCTTTCTTAGGGTTAATGCCTTGGTCCTTAGATCTAAAAGTCCTAGATTTATCATGAAACATAAAATTTTTGGTATTTTAGCATGCAATAGTATTTTTATTTCTATCATGATATTTAAAATCAAAAACACGCATGGGCAAGCAATTATTAACATTTCTAGCATTTATACAAGCATTTTGAGCATAAGTAAAGTTAGGGATTATCTCCCTTAGCTCCCCCTTGATGTGAGCTCTTTTTCCTTTTTTCTTTCTCCCATCTTCTTAAGTGCTCCATCTTCTTAAGTTCTCCTTTCCGTGGACATTGAGTGTGATAATGTCCTAGCTCCCCCCAAGTATAACACCTAATGTGCTTCTTTTCTTGCTTTTCCCTACAACCCACATTAGATTTAAATTGAATGGACTTGGGTTTAGAGATTACCTCATTTTTACCTAGTGGACACTTGTCCTTGTAGTGTCCCCTTTTGTTGCATCCAAAGCATAAAATGTGTTCTTTTGATTTGGCTTTATGGAGGTTGGACCTTTTTCTTGTTCTTGTATGGATGAGGAACTCTCCTCCCCCTCAACTCTTGAAATTGATACTTCTTCTTCTTCTCTTGAGGAAGTTGATGATTTTTCACTTAATTGTGTCACCTCACTTGATGAGGTTGACACTTCTTCTCCCTCTTGGTCTTCTAGGATCGTGGAGCTTGTTTCTTTGGGCTCTTCCATTGTTTGAAATTGTGTAGGATTCTCATGATATTTTCCTAGCTTGTTCCACAACTCGTATGCACTTTTGTATTCCCCTACACCACTCAACACATTATTAGGCAAAATATTTACTAAAATACCAATTACCTTCTCATTTGCCCTAGCTTGCTCTTGTTGTTCCTTAGTCCAATATCTAGGACAAAGCTTCTTTCCGTGCTTGTCCTTAGGGATTTCGAATGGTTCCTCTATTGTCATCACACACTCCCAATCCATTCCAAGCCACATCTTCACCCTTGCTCTCCAATAGGCAAAATCTTCATGGTCATACGTGGGTGGTGTGTTGATATCATCCCCTAGCTTATCTTCCATCATTTTCCCTCTAGCTTTCTTGCTCCCTTGGCGGTTAGTCCAATAAGAGTGGTCATTCGCTCTGATACCACTTGTTAGATCGTTACGGTTGCTAGAGGGGGGTGAATAGGACTTTTCGAACCTTTTACCTATGATGTTAGTGCGCAAGCAGAATATACTAAGTAAAATAAAACTAACTGTTGATGCAGTCTGACCCCTGATAGTTATTTCGGCATTGACATCGATTTTAGTTTAGGTTGATGATTATGATTAAGTCCTGATCGGGGATCAGGCATGGTATGGAAAATCCTAGCTTGGAGGGCTAGGTGTTGAAAAGTCCTAATTCGTAAGGGTTGGGTGAAAAGTCCTAGCTTGGAGGGCTAGGTGAAAAGTCCTAACATGGAGGGTTAGGTGAAAAGTCCCAACTTGGAGAGTTAGGTGAAAAATGTTAGTGATATGAGAAAAGTGTCCTAAGGCAATCGCCTTATGATTGTAATCGTTTATTTTAATAAATGAATGTTCACTATTTGAGTATACATGTTTATGTATTTGATTGAGATCTTAAACTCATTTACTGAATGTCCGCAATACAAGTCACAGCATGAGAGAATTTGTGACGAATTCACAACTAGTGATTATATCTACATGTGCAATTGTGAAGTATTGAAATTGTCCCTAGTCGATGAATTGATAAATACGAACACTATCAATTCTGTTGAGACTAGCATGAGTTATTCTCTAATCAGCTGATTCTCACTGGCTGGTGACATTGGGATGTCCGGAGATAAACATGAATGCTAGTTAAGGGAACTAGTTCATTGGAGTGACTGGCGGTAAAACTTCATATGGTAGTCTACATATAGATATGTCAGTGAAGTTCTTACTGTAGCTTAAGTGCGATGTTCCTTTGACGTGCGGTGTTCAAGTCATCTTGGTCATGGAGACTTATACTTTGACATCTTAAGCAAGCATCTCCAAGGAGGTGTGGACCCAGGATGATTGGGTATAAGCCGAAGTGCCCGAAGATGTTTGAAAAGCCTACAAAGGATTCACCACTCCTTGCGAGGAGATGTATACCCAAGGCCTATCATCGGATTGTTACTCGAAGCCTCTGGCCAGAGCATGACATGTTCAGAGTATGAATCTCTTAAATACATGAGAGTAATTAGAATCCGTAGGACGAGAAAACGTTACTTGGGCTAGGTGTGACGTAGTCAGCCTAGTGGGGACTGACACGCATAGACCATGTCCTGAACCAAGTGGGTATAAGATGGTGAAGGGAATGGGGCACGATTCATTATAGCTGCTGAAGGGTTTCAGAATTATTTCTGAGGTCAACCGTTGATCTTTCGATTAATTGGGGATCATGATGTACTATTAGGTGCCACTCATGATCGTTCTATAATTGGTTAATTATAGACAGCCAACATAAATCGAAAACCTATTTAGTCACACGCACTACGAGTAATCCGAGGGACTTAAAACGAGTTGAAAATTGGATTTTCCAATCAAGAGAGATTAGGTTTGGTTGAGCAAACGATAAGTCGAATCTGAATTTTTCAGAGACGCATCGGAAGTGTAAAATGGCTAAGTCTTTTGAAGACTTAATAGATGAATTAAATGAGTTTAATTCATTGGGGCGTGGCTTGGATAGGCCAGCCAAAGAGGGACGCCACCCTCTTTGCTTGGTCGTCCACAACAAAGGGAGGGAACCAAATTGTTTGGTTCAATTTATAAAATAAATCAAGTGTGGTTTGTTTTATAAAATTATGGATGATATAAATTTTTTATATAAACCAAGATTTGATTTATTTTTCATGGAAATTAAAATGAACCATGGATTGGTTTATTTTATTTTATACAATCAATCATGGATTGATTTACCATGATAAAGATATTTATATAAAGAAATTTATATAAAGAAATTTATTTTTCATAGAAATTAAAATGAACCATGGATTGGTTTATTTTATTTTTGTAAAATCAATCATGGATTGATTTACCATGATAAAGAAATTTATATAAAGAAATTTATTTTTCATGAAAATTAAAATGAACCATGGATTGGTTTATTTTATTTTATAAAATCAATCATGGATTGATTTACCATGATAAAGAAATTTATATAAAGAAATTTATATGATAAATTTCTTATGAAAATTTATTCCATAAGAAAAAAGAGACTTGGTTAATTTTTATCATGAATTAAAATATGATTTTAACCATGATATAAAATCAAGACTTAGCATGATGGAATAAGTCATAGAAAATTTATATGATAAATTTCTTATGAAAATTTATTCCATAAGAAAAAAGAAACTTGGCGGTTGAGAGGCCACTATATAAAGGACCCAAGGAAAGGCTTTGACATTCATTCGAAATAATCCAAGTATTCTTGCTTGGGCTCTCTCCCTCTCCTCCATTCTTTCTCTTGGTCAGTCTCTCCCTTCTTCTCCCTTCTTCTTGCCGTGAGCACAAGGAGAAGCACCGAGGCAACGAAGTTCTTCTGTTGAGACGATCTTCCTCTCCGGCCATCATCACCTTGGGATTGGGCGCAAGTCATCTTCCTCCTCGCCGGAATTGTGATTCCGGCCAACATTGGTGGTGAGTTTTTCCGATATGATTACTTCTCTCTTGGTTTCTTGTCGCGTTCTCGGAGAATCTAGTAGTTCTCAAGAACTCGAAACTCGTGGCTTTGCGAAGTCATCCCGAAGATACTCGGCGTGGACGCGAATAAAGGTGGAGCTTCCGAGGGACGCTTACGGTTGGATCTCGTCCCTTTCTTCGAGTTACGCGAGGTAACAAGTAAATTAGTTTACGTTTCTGCAAAATTTTAAATATATGATCATGTCTACACAACATAAGGTTGCATGCTTAGATGTGTGGTTAAATAATTTGAGAAATTATTTATGCTAAACCTTCCGCTGCACGTAATTAATTTTAAAATTACGAACCCGCATCCATGTCAACATGCACCCGGTCCCAACAGTGGTATCAGAGCCAGTTAGTGTTCGACATAATCATATAATTGTTTTGTGGAAAACTTTGTCATGATCTCAATTTTGGAAAATTTTCCAATTATGGTAAATTTTAGATTTAGGAATTTCAAGCTTTGGAAATCCTCATGAAATTTCGCAAACTTTTGAAATATCCCTGTTTCTGAAATTTTATGATAATTGTGAAAACATTCCATTTTTGGAAACTTTCCAATTTTAGAAATTTCCTATTTTGGAAATTTTTCCAATTTTGGAAATTCGTAAGTTTTCATTGTACCAGAATCTTACAATTATTCTGAAATTTTTTTTGGAAACTTTCCATTTATGGAAAGCTCGCAATTTTGGGCACTTTCTTTTAAGAAAGTCTAGACAAATTATGGGAATATTAATTGGCATTTAAATTCATAATTGGAAATTAAATTATTTACAAAATTTTTTATTTTGGATTGAGCCTCAGAGAGCCGTCCAATTTAAAGTTAGTTGTTATAATTAAATTTCCTAAATTGAATTTAAATTGTCAAATGTTTAATTTGGATTGAGCCTCGGGGAGCCGTCCAAATTATATTATCAATAAATTCTTATTTTGGATTGAGCCTCGGGGAGCCGTTCAAATTAAGTTATTTATTGATATTAATTTCCCATAAATAAAATATGTGATCAAATCTTGGAAATTTTTGAGGTGATTCTCAAACAATAATTTCCTTATTTGATTTATGAGGTGATGCTCTTACATATTATTGTCTCCAAAATTAATTAGGAAAATTGTTTTTCTATAGAGTAGTATATTTCCTTAAATAAGATTTTCATGAAAATAATATGTGATTGAATTAAGGGAATCTGTCTCTTAATTTAATAAGATTTGATTTAGAGAAATCAAAGTTTTAAACATATTATTTCCGAAATTGATTATGACAATTTAGGAAATTGTTTCCCAAAATAATTCCTTGAATAAAGTGTGAAATTAGAATTAGGAAATCCGGTTCCTAATTCAATTAATGAGACTTGATAAATTAAGTCACATACATACTTTATTAAGGAAATCGTTAGTCATGACATAATTATATGTCATGAATGTGCTTTGAAAAGAAAAAGATGAGACCCAAAACCCCTTACAAAATATTAAGGCTAACACCTTCCATTAATATGGTTAGAACCGGAGTTTTGTTTCTTGTTTGGGTTGATGGACACATCCATGCCCGGCTTGAACCTCAACATGTTCAAACTATTGAATTAGTTTATGATTAATATAGTTGGAGTCAGAGGTCAATCCTTAGTTTTGGTTGTTGGACACATCTAAGCCTGACTAAACGGTTGAATGAGCTCCAACCATATTAAAATTATTTCTTGATTAATGGGTCAGCCTTAAGCTTGGAGCATCGATTTGTTGTGCCACAGCCAAGGTCGATGCAAAGAGAGGTGCAGTTGGGTGCTACGTATATTGTTGCATACTTGTTAATGAGTTAACAACCCAATGATTTATTCAAACATTCAATTAGTTGATAGCATAATGTGATAGTTACATATGTGTAATATGTAATCGGTATAATTACCTACCTTCATAGCTAAGAATAACTTGATGGACTCCAGCCATGGTTGTTCTTATCTATGGTTAGATATCAACCTATTTGGAGATATTCCTACGATCTCCCGAATTGATAAAAAGGGTTATTCAATTCGAAAAATAAATAGGATTTAATTAATGTATACTGATGCATTCTTTATCATTCTCATCACATAACCTCAATTTGTATTTCTAGGATAATCACCTAATCACGTCTTCTCTGAATTTACGTTCCATTTTGGACACCAATAAGTTAACTAAGGACAAAAGGATTGAAAAGGCACTTGCCATCACTGTGGCAAGGAGGGCCACTGGCGAAGAAACTGCAAGGTTTATCTTGAGTCCTTGAATAAGAAGGCATCCGATGCCCCATCCTCTTCAGGCATCTTCGTTATTGAATGCCACTCTATTTCCTCGTACACTTGGGTACTTGATACTCGGTGTAGCTCACATATATGTAATGACATACATGGGCTAAGGAATATAAGAAGACTCGTCAAGGGAGAAGCGAATTTGCGAGTTGGGAATGGAGCAAAGATTGCTGCTGTTGCCATCGCAACATATTTGCTAAAGCTCCCTACTGGACTTGTCTTAGAATTGGATAATTGTTATTTTGTTTCTTCGTTAATAAAGAACATTGTATCTATTTCATGTTTGAATGAAAAGGGTTATCATTTAACTTTTAGTAACAATTGTTGTTACATAACTTTAAATGGTGTTCTTTAGGGGACCGGAACTTTATGCAATGGTATCTACACGTTAGATTTATCCCGGTGACGTTTTCAATATCGAAGTTAGCAACAACGTGCTCGAATAGATAATCAAATAGACTCCTAATACGTGGCAATTGTCGTCTTGGCCATGTAAGTAAGAAATGCATGACCAAATTACACCGATGTGGAAATTCTGGAATCATTTGAACCCGGTTCATTTGATACATGCGAATCATGCTTAAAAGGCAAGATGACCAAATTACCCTTTTCCCGAAAAAGGTAAACCAGTGGGAGAATTGCTTGGTCTAATACATACTGATGTATGTGGACCAATGTCAACTCTTGCACAAGGAGGCTATAGCTACTTCATTACCTTTATCGATGATCACTCACGATTCGGGTATGTGTTCTTAATGAAACACAAATCTGAAGCTTTTGAGAAATTCAAAGAGTTCAGAAGTGAAGTAGAGAAACAGCTTGGCAAAAGTATTAAGATACTTCGATCCGATCGGGGTGGTGAATACTTAAGTCAAGAGTTTCAAGATTATCTTAGGGACAATGGGATATTGTCTCAATGGACTCCGCCATATACACCACAGCATAATGGTGTATCTGAGAGGCGTAACCGAACCTTGATGGACATGGTTAGATCTATGATGAATCATGCAACTCTTCCAAAATCCTTTTGGGGCTATGCGCTTAAGACAGCTGTTTACTTGCTAAACAGAGTCCCGACCAAGGTAGTCTCTACTACTCCATATGAGACGTGGAATAGTAAGAAACCTCATTTATCTCACCTAAAGATATGGGGTTGTCCTGCTTATGTAAAGCGGACTGTATCAGACAAATTGGATGCTAAGTCTGATAAATGTCTATTTATTGGATACCCTAAGGAAACGAAAGGTTACCAATTCTATCATCCCTTGGAACAAAAGGTGTTTGTTTCAAGGCATGCTGTATTTCTAGAAAAAGAATTTCTTTTACAAGAAAACAGTGGGAGTAGCATTGAACTTGAAGAAGTTCAAGAAACTCCAATAGACATTACAGAGACACCTAGTCTAGACCCACAACCGATAACTCATAATGATGAGCTATCAGTTGAACCT